>BJBW01004044.1:74571-264605 GCA_004320125.1 Scolopax mira | reverse complement strand
CCCCCCCCCCCCCCCCCCCATCTCCGGTTGCCTTCGCGCGCCGGGGTTGCAGTTTATCCCTGGTGCAGTTCTTTGAATTGCTGTCACAAATAGGTGACTCAGAGTTAATTAGGAAGTATGCACCGGATCAATGGGCTGCACAGCTCATTAGTTATTCCCCAGCCTTTTGCAGCGTTGGACCTCCGGCTCCTCGCCCCGTATTACACCCTCCTTCATACGCAACCCGAGGGGGCGGGAGAGGCCGGGGGTGGGGGTGGGGGGGCTGGCAGGGACAGGGGAGCGCTTGGGGTGAAGGGAGGCAAGGGGCGTGATGGATCCGGACGTTGAAGTTTCCAGGTTGGGAGGTTGCGTTTGGACGAACGGATGAGTCCCCTCTGGCTTCCCGCCCCCCCCGCCCGCCCCTTCCATTCCCCCCCCAGCCCCTCCCGCCCCGGCTATCAAACCTGCCTCCCCGCATCGGGCGTGGAGGGCCCTCGCCCGCCCCGAGGTCGGAGGGACGAGTCCCGGAATGTTACCAAAAACAAACAAGGCACCCAAAAAAAAAAAAAAGGGGTTAAAAAAAAAAAAAAGTGTGTGTGTGTTTATTGGAGCGTACGCTGAGAGAGCAGACAAAATCTCATTTGTCAGGCATGAAGGTGGGCTGTGTGGAAGGCTATAAATATACCGGGGAGGATTGTATCGCGGTCACTTTTCTGTTCTTCGCCATTTCTAAGGTGAGTGGCGGAGGCTGAGGGACCGGGCAGGGGCTTCTCCTGGTATTGTTTGTCCCTCTGTGATAGATCGGTCTAGACAGCCGCTCAGGCTCCCTGCGAGCTCGGGAACCGGAGCCTGAAAGGGAGAGTGGGGGAGTCAGAGAGGAAAAGGTCACCGCGATATTTTTTTTCTTCTTTTTTTTTTTTCTTCTTTTCTTTCTTTTTTTTTTTTTTTTTTTTTTTCGGTGGCAATGGTTGTTAACCCTTAAAACCGCGAGGGAATCGCAGCCGTCTGCTCCGGCCTGGATGGATGCGGGGATGCTACCGGAGCGGGGTGGGGGGACGAAGGGAGGGGGGCAGCACACATCGGGCCCCCCAGGCTCTGCCCCCTCCGTCTGATAGCTTTATAAAAGCTGTTTTCCCACAACAGGAAAAGAGTTCAGGAGGCGAGCGCCAGATTATTGCGTTCCCAGGAGTTTTCCTCTTTCTTGGAAAACTCCCGAGGAGCACTTGGAACCGGGGTCAGGCAGCCGCAGGGCTGGGGGAAGCCTCCGCAGCCCCTCGGGCTCGGTGGGGCCTTGTGGGGCAGCCGAGCCCCGGGTGGTGGGGTGTCCCTGGTGGCTCCCCACATATCCCCCCCCTCTCTACTCCCTCCCCACGCCACGTTCCCGCGGGTTGCAGTGGAAACCCCGTGGCGGAGGTTCCCAGCCGTCCCCTCGGGGACAGCGAGTTTCCGTGGCTGCCGTTTGCATCCTGGCAGCTTCTTTCCCTTCGCCCCACGGGGGTCTCATATGCGTGTGTGCCCACGGCGTGGGGCAGCCCTCGGCTCCTCTGGCTGCGCAGGCGGGAGCCAGCCTGGGAGAGGGGGGTGGTGACGGTGCGTGGAAGCCCATGGGAGAGTGGGGGACACGCACACCCCCCTGGAGGGCGAGGGGTGACGGGGAGCAGGGTCGGGGGGTTGGGGGTGAGTCGAGGGGGGTTTCTTCGCAGCTCCCGCGTGCGTTGTGTGCCGCCTTTTGTACCGAGGCGTCCTCTGGGTGGATGGGATGCGGTGGTGGCGTGCAAGCCTGGGCGGTAGAGATTAAAAGCAGTTAAAGGCTTTCCGAGCGCTAGATAAAAAAAAAAAAAAAAAAAAAAAGCTTGGTTTTGTTGGGATTCGCCTGCAGCGCAGACCATTCCCATTCCTCTTTGTCTGAGCCCTGGTTCCGGGCGCTACAGCCTGATTGGAAATGCTCCCGAGCAGTCCGCGCAGCCAGGGCAGCAGGCAGCTCAGCGCTTATTTACACGTCACATCTAAATACATCTCTAATTAGATAGAAGCAACGCCGGAAATGGCAGATTTGTTGCATATCTAATAGAGACCAGGGCAAACAGACTCAGCAGGGTTTCCCTCCCTTCTCTTCCACCTCCTCCTCCCACTGTCCCCTGTTTCCCCCCCCAAAAAAAAAGACCAGCAAGACCAAGCTAGTAATCTGAGACCAAACAGAGATGCCTTTTCCCATTTGAGTGCATTATGAACCACGTTGGCAAATGTCTCTATTCTAGTATTTAAAGCAATACTTAGGATGTGTGAACTGAATGTCCAAATATGGACTGGGTCTTGAAACAATACTGGTGCCTTGGCTTTATTCCTGTGCTGGTGGACAATCCAGGCTCCGTGTCACGCACTGTATCTGCCTTTACAAAGATGTGCCAAGGACCTGCAGCTTCTCAGGCAGTTTGAAATTGTCATCCCTTTTCCTTCCTCTTCCCCCTACCCCACGTTAAGTCACTTTTTTTAAGGTTGATAAAGAAGCTGAGGTTCCCTAAGAGGGATGCCAGAGGCAAGGCCACCGAGCTCCAGGGGTTCCTGTACAGTCCGCACAAGCAAACTTTGTGGATCTGTGCAGCTGCGAGACCACACAAAGTTGTTGACGTGCTTTTGGGTCTCCCTTTGCGGAGAAAGTGGAGACCCAGGCCACCACAGCCCAAAATAATGAGTGCTGCGCATACCAAAGTAGTCTTAGCAATCTGTGGCTGTCGTTTAAAAGGTCTCTCAGCTTTGACCGGTGAGTGGCCCCTGTGGAGAAAGGGTGAAAGGCCCACTCCAGCTCAGGACCTCGCTCTAGCAGCCAGGCTGCCCCCGGAGCAAATGTGGCTTGGAGTAAATTGGTGCTGGGTACAGAGGAGGACAAGCAGCGGGTTGTGATTTCTGCCTCTCTTGACAAAGGTGTGGGCTTTGGTTTGGACTCTGCCGCGTCGTCTGGTGGCACAGGTGATGTGCGAATCGCTGTCTTTCCCCCCCCATCATGGCAGTAGATCACGTTTTTAGTGTGGTCTTGGAAAGAGTCAGCGTGAAGCCCAAGTTTAATGCTTCCTCCTTAGGTTGGGTGTTGCTGTTGAAATAATCAATGGCTGGACCGGGCCTGCCCAGCTTTTTCTTGCTTTTGCAAGAATCCCAGGCGGCGGAGTCGAGCTGGCTGGCTGAGGAGAGCCAGGAGAACCCCTTTTTGACTCCGTGGAGCAGCGCTGGCTGGTCCTGTGTGTGTGTGTCTGTGTGCCAGGAGGCAGCACAGCAGAGCCTGCAGGCAGGGGGAGTTCCCGGGGCTGCGAGCAGCTCCCGTTAATCCTCCTATCCTTTCAGGGAACGGGGTTTACGGTGGTGGCTGCTCCGGAGGGACCTTTCCCTCCGACCAGGTCCCGAGGCTGTGGTGGGCAGGGGGTGTCTCTCCCCGGGGGGAAACGCCTCTTTCCTGGGGGTTTCTCTGGAGTGGGCAGCCAGGGCGCCTTTGAATGGATGAGCAGACGAGGTGGGGACGGAAAGGAGGAGGCCAAGAACGTGTCGCAAATGTGGGTTTAGGAAAGTTCTGCTGCTTTCCAGCAGGGAATTCATTTTCCCTTGTTTGCTGGACAGCAGTTCTTGGCTGAGCAGAGACTTTTTTCCCCCCCTCTCCTCTCTTCCACCTCTGGAAAAGTTAGCGAGTGAGAGCACGCTTCAGTACCTGCCTGCCTGTTTCCTTAAACTGGTGTCTGAATTATTTGGGACTCTCCCTCTGCTCGCCAGCACTCCACGTACCCCAGACCTACCTCGTGAGCTAATAGATGCGGTGCCGTGTGATTAGACATGCAAGGAAGTCCGCTTGGAGAAGATCCTGACAGCATGAAATATAATTTGTGATCTGAAAGACAGTTTCCAGTATAATCTCATTATGCACCACAGACTCCCGGTGTTATTTTGTAGAAGGCGGACAATGATCAATTTACATTGACCTGGGGCTGGGCGAGCTTTTAGATGGTAATTGCCATATTGATTTGCATGCAAAAAGAAGACCTGCTAAAATTAAAGACCGGAAGCTAAATTAAACTAAATTTATTGTCTAGGTGCGAACTAAAAGACTTGTTAAAAGTCTGGGGTAGACTTGGAAAGCTACGAAATTCAGAGAAAAAAATGATTCTCGTCCCGATCGCTCCAGAAAATGAATCTCCATGACAGGAGACTGGGGCTGCAAAGCCCCCATTGTGAGCGGAGGCACAGAAGCCGGGGCTGTTCCGTGTAAGCCCCGACTCTCTAAACAATCGGAGAATAAAATATCTCCTCTGTCCAATGAAAATCTCGGCCTGAATGTTGGGATTGTCGTGCTAAGGAAAACAAAGCTTTATTTGGATAAGACAATTAAAGTGGAAAGCGCAGAATCCACCAGCCACACTGGGAATGGCTGGTATAAAGGGCTGAGTGTGTTCAATGGAGCGCTGGGGAAAGGGGGAGGCTCGGGGCTTGCGCTCGGCGGCCGAGCCGGCACCGGGAAAGCCTGGCATTGTGCTTCCTCTGCCCTGCTCCTCCTCCTCCTCGGCCAGGAGGGGCCAGATCGCTCCCCGCCGAAGGCGCTCCCCTTTTTTCCCTGGCTCCTTCGCTGCTCTTGAAGCCATTCCCTACAGCCAGGAGCCACCGGTACCGTTGCAGCTCTGCAGTGGGGTCGTTCCCCCCCTGCACCTCCGGACGGCCCCCCGGGTGGGTTGGGGTATTGCCAGCCTGCCCGTCCCTTCTCAGAGCGCCTTTTGATTTTCCAGCTGGCGTAGCTCTGGCTCTTACCCCAGGTGTTGGTTCAGCGCTCAGGAACACCTCACCCAGGGCTTTCGTACGTCCCGCAGCAGTTGCCTGTTACAAAACATTTGGGCCTATATCCCTCGGTTATTAAAAGGCAGATCTCCTCCTCCAGGGGAGTATCGGAGTAGCTGGTGCCTGGCACAAGTTGATAGTGGAGAGAAGTTACGTACTCCCCCTACTTGCACAGGCAGCAGACACCCCCCCAATCCTTGGGGCAGCTTGGTGGCTGTCCCTCTTTTTGCATGGGCTGGGGGCTGCCCGTCCCTCACCTGCTGCTGCGTTTCCCCCCCCCAAGCCCCGGGAGCTAGGTGGCATTGCAGCCAGGGGGTCTCTCTGGG
The DNA here is from genome assembly GCA_004320125.1 of Scolopax mira. Taxonomy (NCBI): domain Eukaryota; kingdom Metazoa; phylum Chordata; class Aves; order Charadriiformes; family Scolopacidae; genus Scolopax; species Scolopax mira. The sequence continues at coordinate 259,491 of BJBW01004044.1, read as the reverse complement.
GTGGGAGAGCTTTGCGGGGATCGTTTAAGCCATGGCTGGAGTGGTGGTGGCAGGGAGGGGCAGAGGAGTTAAATCAAAGCTTGGAGGGGCGGACTCTCAGCTCTACTTGAAATTCACAGAAAACTCGCTAATGGCAGGAGGGAAGGGGTGGGCTGAGCTCCTCTCCTTTCCAAGTGTAAATTCCCTCCCTGAGCCAAACTTTCTCCATGTGAAAGCTCCTGGCTAGGGAGAGATCCTACAGGGATCCCTGATCCCCGGGCAATCCCCTTTGCTCCCACGCCCCCGGGGTTGTGCTCTGAGCCGCTCTGGCTTGCCCACAGCCAGAGTAGGAGGCTGAGCCAGGCCTTCGGGGGAAGCCCTTCTTCCCTCAGGCTGTGGGCCCCCTGGCTCACCTTGCCCTGGCCTGGTGGTGCTCCCCGTGCAGTGTTTTCCTTTCCTCCCGTTTGAGTACTTCAAGCACAAAGTGGATTAGCAAAGCCCCCGGTGCAGAATTAAGCGCAGACCAGTTGCGGAGTTACATCAAGCTCTGCCTGGAGGTTGGACATCCCCTTCCCCTTCCAGACGCTGTGCCAGGGGACCCCCGGGGCCAGCGGGCAGGGATGGATGCTTCCCTGGGGGGAAGTCTCCAGGCAGCTGGTGGGCGAGGGGAGAAACCGGGGAGAAACCGTTGGGGCTAAAGTTGTGAGTGGCAGGGGAAGCCGGAACAATACTTGGGAGCAGGAAGCGATCTCCCAGGGTAAAAAAAAATAATAAAACAACAAAACAACAAACAAAAGGGTTTAATGCAAGTGTAACCTGGCATTGCACAAAAAAAACCCAACCAAACCACCAAAAACCAAAAAAACAACCCCAAACCCCACCCCAGGGCGGCTGCCGGCAGCTGGGGAGGATGCAGGGCTCCGGGAGATGCGTGGGAGGCCGTGCCGTGCCAGGGAGGCCCACGGGAGAGCCCGGCGTGCAGAGCCGGGGGGGGGCGGCTGTGTGGCACGGCCTGCCCTGAGCAGGCGGCTGAAGGTTGTCTTATTTTAGCTCCAGAAATACCTCTCCGGATCCGTTTACTGCGAGATCTCGCCTTTGCAATAAACTGGGCTGGCTCTCCCCTCTTTATACAAATCGCTGGTATGAAAGAAAACCCAGCCTGTGTGCATGGAGGCAGGCATGAGCTGGCGAGATCAGGTTTCCTACTGAGCTCCCGGAGGAGAAGTCAGCATTTGATTGAAGCTACACTTGGTTCTTGGTTCCCAGGGGACAGCAGCCCTGAAACACGAGAGCCCTCCCTCCTTTTCTCTCTTCTCCTCCCCCCCCCCCCTTTTTTTTTTTTTCTCTCTTCTTCCTCTAAAAGCCTTTGTGCTGAGAGAGCCTCAGTAGGCACGAATCGCCGGTCTCTCACAAGAGTGTGTTGCAGTCTTTGCTGACATTGTTCTGTTAGCGGTTGGGTTTTCACCAGGCCAGCAGATTTCTAGCTACCTCCAGGCAGTGGGCAGTCGATGATACTGACCTGGGAGTAGGTCGTGCCGGCATCGTTGGTGGGAGAATCCCACTCTTGAGGCCGATGGGAGAGACGTCTCGCGTCGTCGGTGCCTCACCTGCCGGGGGAGCGCTGCCCCTACGGCAAAGAGCCAGGACAAGATGGAGATGCCCGTCCCATAAAACTCACCCGTCTCCCCTCGCTGCTGGTGCCGCCTCCCAAAACGCACATCAGCCCCTAGAAAGTGTGCTTCCGGCTCCTGAGGCCTCTTCAGGAGTTCGCAGGGTACAGATGTTTTAGAGAAAGTCGCCCTGTCGGGGTTTAACTTCAGAGATGAGCGATTTGGGTAGCGCTGGCAGCCAAAGCGGGCAGAGGCAGGTTTCCTTCAGTTGGTGTGTTTTTTGCCCTTGCCTTCCGCTCGCTATGTTCCACCTCTCCTCTTAACTTTGCCGCTGATGCAACGAGAAGTAAGGGCAGGGAAAAGGGGTGTGGGGGGGTTTAACACTCAAATTTTGGCTGTGCCCAACAAGAGGCCCCCTGAGAGCGTGCTACACACTCTTTTGCTGGCTGGGTGGTTGCACCGCCAGCGAAACTGGGCTCGTCTTTTAGATTGTTGGGGTGGAGAGGTTTTTTTTTCTACCTTTTTTTTTTTTTATTCCACCGTTTTTTCCTTACGAGGGAAAGGGCTGAAGGTGGCAACGCATCTCCGACTGGCTTTGCCGGGGGCGGTGGAAAGGGGGGGGGGGAGCTCAGCGGGAGGGTATCGCTGTGTGGACAGGCTGGTGCGGAGCGGCAGGGGTGTGCGGGGCCAGGGCTGCGGGGGGGAAGGGCGGTAGCCCGGCCTCGGGGGCGCGGCCCCCCGTGTGCCGCTCCGCAGCTGCGGGGGCGCAGCTTTCCCCGCTGCCGCGGGGCTCCCCCCGCGCCTTTCTCTAAAAGCCCAAACCGACAGCAGAGCTCAACTTCTCGTAAGGCTTTATTTTTTTTTTTTTTAGTTTTTTTTTTTTTCCACCACTCGGGCTGGAAAACCCTCTCCGCTGCGGGAGAGAGGACTCGGCTGGCATCGGGCTGGGGGCGAACCCCATCACCACCCCCGCAGAAGCTCCCCCACTGACCACCCCCCACCCCCCCCTCCTCCGGGAGCAGCGCGGCTCCGCCTGACCAGCCGCCGGGAACGAGCCCGTTTCTGGCCCCGGGGGGGTGGTGGTAGGATGGGGGGCAGGGGGAGGGAGGTGGGTAGAGAGGGTGTTCCTTGTTTCGAGTAAACCAGCTGCGGTAGTTGATGGTGAAGCCGGGAAGGCAAACACAATGCTGCTGTTGTTGGTTTGATCTCTAGCTGGGGATTGTTAGTCTGGATTTAAACTCTGTGGCGAGGGGAGGGTGTGCGGGTGTGTATGTGTGCGGGTGTGTGTGTGTGTGAAGGCGAGGGCTGTTTACAGCCAGTGCAAATAATGTGACAGCTGTTGGAGCGCGAAGAGCCCGCGCCTCGCCGGCACTCACACACAAAAGCTCTCGCTTGCGGCCGGAGCAGCCCCCGGGACCGTTCCCGGAGGGCACCGCCCGGCGGGGCGGCCCCGGGGGCTCGGCGGGCAGTCCCGGGCGGCGGCGGCGGGGCGCCCAGCTCAGCTCCCCTGCCGCGGCGGCGGCGGCGCGGCTTCAGCAAACGGCGTTGGGCGGAGAGAAAGCTTCGTCCTCTCCCCTCACCCCCCTCCTCGTACTTCCCCCCCCCCCCCCCCCGGCTTCTCTCCTCCTCCGCTTGATTTACAAGCGCTAAGGGAGGCTGCGGGAGGAGCGGGCGGCTCCGCGCCCGACCCCGGCCGGTTTCGGCACTGGGAAATCCCTGGGAAGTGGCGACGGGTTTGCGGCAACACCCCCCCTCACCACCACCTCCCCCCCCCCGACTCCTGGCGATGCTGCGGGAACGGGGGGCGAGGCGTCCCGGGCGCCCCCACGGGAGGAGGGGGCAGCCCCGCTCCCCTCGGGCGAGGCGGTGCGTGTTGGCTTCCGGAGCACGTGCGGGCGGAGGAGAATTTGTTCCCCCCCCCCCCCGGTTAAGCTAGACGCCCCAGCACCCGTGGAGAGTAGGTCCTCGGTGAAAAAAAAAAACCCACCTCCTTCTGCGTAAATAGCCCGAGCGGCTGTTTTCTCCTCAAAGCCTCTGCGACTGAGCCCCACGGTTCGCCCTTTGAGCGTAGGATATAAAAAGGCTGCCTGTTCCTGAAGTTTGCTGCGGTACCCAAAGCCATCTCCCGCCCCTTTCAGAAGAACCTCTGGAAAGTCGAGGGAGAACTTGGAGAACTGGGTCCCGGCCTATATTTGTACCTGACACAGTTTTGCTCCCTGCGAGAATCGCTATGTTTTTATTTAGTAAGTGACCTCCACGTACTATTGTCTCTTTGACAGGCAGCTCTGGGGTGGAAAACAGGTAGGAACGGGAGATGTTTATTTCCTCTCCCACCCCCCTTTTCGTAATTTTGGTCGATGGGTTGCCCTTATGTATTTCTCCGCAGTCAATCTATTTTTTTTTTTTTTTGGCCTTGACTGTCCCCTTGGTCCTTTATGGATTACACCGTGCTATTAGTGGCAAAAAGCGCGCCAGCAGTCATTCAACAATTTTAGCATCAATTCCTATAAACTGGTGTTTTATATGACATGTGCCATTTTTCTGCAAGAATACTGCTTGCGAAACTAGTTTCGCCTTGGAGCAAAGGCGGAAAGATAAACAAGCCTGCATAGCCAAAACACTGGCAATCTCTGCCTCCTTCCAAATCTTTTAAAGTCACGGACTAATATTTTCAGGATTATGCTGCTGCCTCTGAGGAGGGAATGTCGCTGGTGTTAAAAAAAAAAGAAAAAGGAAAAAAGCCTAATGCAAATTAGACAAAAATAATTTTCTTTCAGCGATATGCAATGTATTAGTCACTTGTTATCATGCTTAGAGGCAGACCTCATTTGCGCGTCTGCCAACTCGTTCACATCTGCTCAGAGCTGTTCAGGGCATTTTAACCTTGGCGGTGTCGTGTCGTAGTCCCACGGATCAAGAACGAGTAATTAAAGCTCTAAGCAGCAGCAGCAGCAGAAAAAAAAAAAAAAAAAAAAAAATTCATAGCCGCCCATCTGCATCCCAGTTGATTTCGGCTGCTTTTGTTTCGGTGCGGAGCGCCGGGATGGGAAAGGAAGGGAAGGGAAGGCAGGGCCGGTGGCGGCCTCCGCGGTCCCCTCCTCTGCGGCGGGGCATCACCGCCACCGGCAACTTTATTTCCTTTTTTAATTTATTTTTTTTTCTTTCCCTACGGAAAAAAAAAAAAGAAAGAGCGTGGTTGTTGGATTTCTTTTATTTCCTCCCGGTGTTTTTCCGGTACGCCGAAACGGGCGGTGCGCGGCTCCGGCCCTGAACGGGCGTTTCTTCCGAAAGGGATCTGGAGAAGGTGATGCGGGGCTGGGACACGCGGGAGCTGTGGAGATGCTCCCCGAGGTGCCTGCAACGCTGCTTTCCTCGGCCGGCGTTTTCCAGAAAAGCGTTTTCCCGTCGAGGAGAAACCTTTAGCGCGCCGTTAAACCCCACATAAACTTTGGGGCGAGGCTAATTTTATTTTTTTTTTTAAAGTGCATTGTTTAGAACAAACCGAGCTGTTTATTTGTTTGTTGTCGGGAGGAGGATGGAGAGGGGAAAGAAAAAAAAAAAAAAAGAGGGAGGGAAAACCCCCAACTTCCCAAGCACTTTTTTTTTTTTTTTTTTTTTTAAATCTCGTGCGGCGGTCGGGGGTCCCGGTGCACCGGGGGCCGCCCCCGCCCCGCGGCTGTGCAGACAAAGCCCTGCGGGGATCGGGAGGTTCTCAGGCCGGCCGCGCTAGGTAAAACGGGAGAAGGAAGGAGGCACTCAAGTTTTAATATTTCGCTGCTGTGCGCCGGCCATTTGCTGCGTGAGGCGGGGAGCCGCCATCCCCTGGCGGGGCTGCCGCGGGAGGCGGGTGCGGGGGGGGGGGCTGTGTGTGTGTGGGTGAGTTGGGGGGGAGCCGGTCCCCATCCATCAGCCCCCTCGAAGCTGTTGCTCCGTAAATGAGGGAACCACAGGCCCTGTCAGCCGCAATTATGCAAAATGAAGTCGTCCGTGATCAGTATCTCCCAACGTCCCCGACGGATGCGGGAGGGGGACGGAAAGCGGGGGGGGGGAACGGGGGACCGCCCCCGCTCGGCGTGCCGCGGCGGCTCCGCGCCGGGGAGCGCTGCGCCGGGGTGGCCGGAGGGAAACCAAGGGCGTACGTCCCATTAATCACTCCCCCCCCCGCCCCAACCTCCCAGGGTGGGTGCGGCGGGGGCTGGGGGAAGGAAACGGGGGCCGTGCTCCGGTATTCCTGCAAGGATAACGTTGCGGAAGCGAGCGCAGGCTTTCGCCCAACTCTTGAGCAGGAGCGCTGGGACTTTTGTATTCAATGTGTGTGTGGGTGTCTCTTCTCCCCCTCCTCCTCCCCCCCCCGCCCCCCGCCAAGTCCCATCAGTTTCCCGAGCTATCAGAAGGGGGAGGGGGGCACGGCGGAGCCCGGTGAATGGCGAGCCCCGTGGCGTTTGCGCTCGCCCAGCCTCCCGCGGCCGAACAATGGGGGACGGGCGGGGGGGGAAGGGGCTGGCTTGGTGGTATTTTTCTTTTTTTTTTTTTTTCTCCCCTCCCCTCTCTCTTTTCTTTCTCTCCCCCATCCTGAAAAGCAAAAGCCACACGGAATAAAGGCAACAATGAAGGGCTCCCGGGGTGCCGAGTGCGCGGCGGGTTAATGGGGTGGGGGCGCGCAGGCCCTGCGCTCTTCTCCCTTTCCCCGCGCCGGGAAGGCGGCCTTAAATTACCTGAAATGCACATTTCTGCCCGGCCCCGCGGTGCGTGGGTGTGCGTGCCTCCCTGTTTATGTATGCGTGTGTGTGCGTGTGTCCGTCCCTCTCCCGCTGCTCCTCCTTCGCAGCCCGGGCTCGGCTGCTGCCTGTTGTCTCTGGCAGCGGCGGCGGAAACCTCGCTGCCGTACGTGTGCGAGTGTCTGTGTGTGTGCGTGAGTGTGTGTGTGTGTCTCTCTCTCTCTCTAAAATGGCGCGGACGGCCCTGGGTAGGGAGATGCCGCGGCGGGTGGGCGAGGGAAGGAGGCTGGGCTCTCGCCGGGGGGCCCCGTCTGCGCGGGGGCCCGGGGGTTTCTGCGGCACAGCCCCGGTTTGCGTCTCCCTCCCATCACCCGCCGCCTCGTCTCCTCCGGCAGCCGCCTTCACGGTACGGCCGGAGCGGAGGCAGGCTGAACCGTGGAGGGGAGGAAAGCCCCGGGTCCTCCCCCCCCGTCCATCCCCCCCTTCCCCCCGGGGAGAGAGCAGCCCGCCCGCCGTGCCGTGGGGAACGGAGACATCGTCCGCACCGGGATAAGGGGGTGGGGGCGACGACAACCGGGAGGGGCGGGCACCGTAGCGGCGGTGCGGGGCTGCCGGTGCGGCGGACGGGGTCGGTGTTTCCCGCGAATCCCCGGGAAATCCTTCATGCAGGGATGCCTCAAAGTTGGGTACCAGCTGCCTCCTCGCTCTCCCCCCCTCCCACCGATGTATGCGAGCCTTTGCAGCCTCTTTATCGCACCCCCTCGATGCGTTTTAACCGGGGGTGGGTTGGGGGAGGGTGGGTTAAATAGGAGTAGCCCCCCCCCGCCCGGAAACGTCCCGTAACCTTCAGGTGTGGGCATCGCCGTGTGCCGGGGTAGCTCTCTCTCTCGGGGGGTCCGGGGGCTTCCCCCGAGGCTCCGCGGCCAGGGCAGCGCCGTGTGGGCTCCGGGGGAAGGCGGCCAGGGTTATTTGAAGGATCGCCAGCCATTTTAACTTTCCCTTATTGGCCTCCTCCCCCGCCCCCTTCCCCAGTTCCTAGGGCTTATCATTAATTGAAAACTTTTTTTTTTTTTTTTTAATTCCCTTCCCTTTTTGGCTGCCGCCGGCGCTGAGAGCGATGCCATGATTCGCCTCGCAGCATATGGGAAAGGGGGGAAAAGAAGCGCCGCTGCCGCTACGGCGCAGCGACTGTCTGTGCAGGGTCCAAGTCGTGACAGACGGTGCGGAGGGGTTTGGGGGGGGGGGGGGTGGAAGAGGGAGGGGTGCGGGGGCCGCTGCGGGTGGAGGAGGAGCGGGGTGGGTGTGCGTGCGTGTCTCCGTCCAGTCTGTGCCAGCACCGGGGCCGTCGGGGCATCCTCCCCGCCGCCGGGCACCGCGGTGCCCTCGGAGGGCCCCGCCGTGCCGTGTTTACACGGCAGAATGTCCCGGTCGCCGTCCGACACGTGACAGTGTGGGAGCCGCGGCGACGGGGGGGGGGGGGTGGGGGGGAGGGAGGGAGGGAAGGAGGGGGGACACGACGACACGGGGGAACGGGGACACGAAAGGGGTGTGTGTGGTTGCGACGGGAGCCTTAAAATAGACGCCGACCCCCTTTGCGCTGCCTTAAAGCGAAACGCGGTACCGTCGTGCGTGACTCAAGATGTATTTTAAATCGGTTTAGCGATCTCGCTGGCGCATTGTGCTTTAGCTTTATGGTTAAATGAAATGCCACACGTCCCGGGTAAAGGTCAAACTTCTTCTCTAATCCGCGGATCCGTGCGGCGGCTACTTAGTCGGCAGCTTCCTCCTCTGGTTTACAAAACGTGTCACTGGCGGTGATGCCGTGTGGAGATTGCAAAAGAAAAACCCCACAGTAATTTTTTTAAAAAAAAAAAAAAAAAAGAAAAGAAAAAGCGCAGCCACCCCTGTTCTTTAAACACTCGTCTAATATTAGATCGCTGGCTGCTGCCAGAGCTTTGTACGGCGCAGTGTAAGCGGTGCAGGGGTACGGTGTCTTTAAAGTCTCCTTTCTAGCGGTGGCACAGGTCGTTGTTTTTATAACTCGTAAATATGTAAGTCGGAGCTGCAAGATAAACGAGGTACCCAAACACATTCATAAGCAGCTGCCCGTATTTAAGCTTATAAATACCGTACCAGCGCTGCCCTTTAAATCAAACTCCGGATGAGCGGGCTGAGGGCTAATCGAAGTAGATCGCTACGAGTCCCCGATTGCTTTTCACTCCCCTCGCAGGGGATTTTCACAGATCTAAAAATGAGCCTTTCGGTGGCCTGGAAGCGGGCTGCGACGGCGGCGGGGGGTGCGTGTGTGATGATTAAGGATGGGGAGAGGTCGGGGGTGGGGGGAGAGTCAGATACAGGTAATTTGTTGCATCGTGGGGTGTTTGGTTTTTTAATTTTTATTATTTTTATTTAATTTCCGAAAGGCCGGGCGGGTGGTTTTGCCGAAACGCCTGCCCTCTCCGTCGGTGCCACCGGCACTCGCTGACTTTTTTTTTTTTTTTTTTTTCGCCCCCCCCCGCCCTCCTCTTCCCTCCCCCTCCCTCCCCCCCCCCCTCCCTCCGGTTCAGCCCTCCCCGCCGGCGGCGGTTGCCGCTGCTGGCTCCGCGGCTTGTGCAGTGGAAAGTGGCGGGCTGCCAGGCGGAGCTCGGAGGTGGAAAAGAGTAAAGGCGCCAAAAGGGAACTCGTGCGCCGCTGCAATTCTCCTCCCGCCCCGCTTCCTGGCTGCGCTGCAGCCGCCGGGCTTGCTTCCTCCATCATCATCATCATCATTTCCCTTCCCCCCCCCCCGCTGAGGCTTTTTCACCTCGTACACCCGCCCGCCCGCCGGGCACACCGGGGGTGGGGGGGGACACGACGTGAGGACACTGCCCTGGCCCGGGCGGTGCTGCCCTCCCGTCCTCTTTTCCCCCGGAGGCACGGAGAACCGGCGTCGTCCTCCTCGTCTTCCTCCTCCCTCTCCTCCCCGCGGGCATCGGGTTTTTCTCCTTTCCGCGCCAGGAGCGCCTTCACAAAACTTTTTTTTTTTTTTTTTTTTTTTTTTCCTCTGCTGCTGGCGTCGACGTCTGCCAAAACTCTGTTGACGTTGCGAGGGAGACCCGAACGTTTCCCTTTTTAACCGGGGCTGCCCGCACGGCGCGCTGTGTGGGTCCCCGCCCGCCCCGGTGGGGCGCGGGCAGCGGCGGGCGTTCGGCGGGGTTCGGCACGGCTCGGCACGCCGGGGCCCCCGCTCGGCAGCACGCCGGGAGGCAGGTTAGTGCTTGCAGGCGCTTTTTCACAACTGGTTTCACACGGCGGCATCGCTGCGGAACCCGCGTGTGCGCTGGGCGTCTCGCCCCCCCCCCCCCCCCTTTCCCCCCCGCCTCCCTCCCTCTCTCTCTCTTTCCCTCTCCCTCCTCCGTGCATCACCGTCTATATTTAGCCGCAAATGGCTTTATCGGCCAGACACCTCCCGGAGGAAATGCCGTGCGCTCTCTCCGGCGGCCGAACCCCGCTCCGCGCCCCGTCGAACAGCATAGCGGGGGCGGCCCGGGCGGGGGGTGGTGGGGAGCTGCGGCGCCTTGGGGCTCAGTGTTGCGTGGGGGGAGGGTGGCCCGGCGGGTGACGGGCGGGAAGGAGGTGGAGGGAGAAACGCGTCCTCGGTTTCCTCCGCCGCGGCTACTGCTGGGCATGCGGCGGGGCGCGCAGCCCTCCGTCGGGGTTGTTGAGCTGGGGGGCGGGGGGGGGGGGAAAGAGGGCGGTTGCGTCCGCCCCCGCGGAAGCTGGGTATAAATAGAAGCGGTTGTGCCCGTGTCGTCGTCGTGCCGTTTCCCCAACTCCGTGCTGATCCCCGCAGTGCCGGGGTGTTCGGCCGAGCCGGCGGAGTCCCCTGCGAGCCGCCAGCCCCCGACGTGCGGCCGCTTGTGGGGGGGAGAGAAAGGGGAAGGAGGGAGGGAGAGAGAGAAGGAAGGAAGGAAGGGGCGTGCGAAGAGTTAAAAGTCTGCTGCTTGTTGCAATGAAATTATGGCTGGCAGTGGCGCCGCTGCTCCTTCAGCAGACCTCCACTTTCAAACAGTTCACAAGAAGTTCATCAGGGCGGTGATTAGAGCCGCGCACCCGGGGCGGCGAGCGCCGAGGGGTGGCCTTGGGGAAGGGGCGCTGGCAGCTCCCGGGGCGCTGGCTCTGACCCACCCGGGTGGGCATCCCGTCCTGGCCCCCCCCACCTCGCCGTGCCCCTGCGCCCCGCCGGGCTTTGCCCTTCTCCCGCAGCGGTGGGACGTGGGGCCCTCCGGATTCCCGGCTGCAGCCGGGGGAGCTCCCGGGCCCTCCCTGCAGCTCCAGCATTTCGCTGTCTGCGCACGTCGGGGGATCGATGGGGGCTCTAATTCGGGCACGGCGCCTTATCTTAACGATACGCTTCCAGCGAGGAAAGCGGGCGGCTGCAGGCGTGGGGTGGGTTGCCCTGGCGTGCCCCCGAAAGGAAAGCGGGCAAGTGGGGCCGTGGGGCCATCGAGTCCTGTCTCCTCCGAGCCGGCTGGCGTCTGTCCCCCACGCACCGGAGGGGCTGCTAACCTTCCCTAAAACCCTAAATCACTCTCCTCGTGCTGCCGCCGCCTCTATCAAAAACATTACGAGCGGCGCATCTGGAAACCAGTAAATCTGTCCAGAAACCGTCTTTCCAGTGAAATAACTCCTTTTGACTGATAGCGCAGTATCTAATCTACGTGGATTTTTTGTTTCCTCGCAGTGATTTTTTTTTTGTGGACTTCATTAGGGAAAGCTTAACCGTTCTGGAGAAGAGGAGGGTCAACACGCCGTTTCATTAATATACATTTGTTCCAGACGTGGAGTTTTGCACAAAAGGCCTCTCTGAGGGGAGAAGAAAGTGTTGGGGAACAAGGCTTTCCTGCCGTTTCAGTTCTTAAAACCCTCTCTGAACGTGTGTGAAGTATTGTGTTAAAGGCCCAATCTGGGCTTCTTCCCCATTAAATGCCAAAGTGATCATTTGCATATTTTGTAGCCTGACAAAGGAAATGAGTTTGCTGGGGAAGCATGGATGCTTTGGGAGACGTTAGGCATTAAACTCCCAGTGGTCAATCGCCCGTTACTGGCTTGTGTGTGTGTGTGTGTGTGTGTAAAAGGAGTATCATGCCTCCCGCTTAAAGGCTTCTATTTTTGTGAGAGAGGAAGAGCTGAGGGATATCCTGTGCATTAAAGGCTCCCCCTACTTATTAACCCAGCATTTAGCAGCAGGATGCAGGCTGAAGCTCAGTCGAAAGAAATGACTCAACCTCCGAAGAGCAATTAAAATCTTGCACTGGAATAAATCATGCGCTGCGATAATCCTGTTAATAAAACGCAGCTTGTCCTGACACTTCGCTCATGCAGCAAACTAGGATTTAATGCGAGCGGAGGTGGCGTTGAGGCGAGGCGGACGGAGGGGAGGAAGAAGCTGGGGGGTGTGTGTGTGTGTCCATCCCTCCTCCTCCTCCTCCTCCGCGGCTGGACGCGAGGATGAGGTTACCTTTCCTTCACCTGCCTCTCCGGCTGCACACAGCGCCCATCCTCTTGGACTGCTAATACTTCTCCAGCGAGCTCGCTAATGATTTCTTTCCCTGGAGTGAGCAGGCATCATTGAATTACTGAAAGCACACGCAGCAGCAGCTCCCATGCAGAAGCCACCAGGGCTCGGTGCTTAATCAAATCAAGGGGTGGGGAGCTCGCCAACCCGCTTACTATTTTTAACCCCTTTCTCCGAGTCAGTCGTGTGCAGACGCTCAAGGAGGAGGTTTTTATTTAGATCCCTTCTGTAGCGGCGTCTCTTCAGTTTTAAGTCCTGGCGTGAACGCTGTATCAGCAGTCGGCGTCCCCACCGTGCGCCTGGCGTGGGGCTCTTCTTGCCATAAACTCCCGAGCGTTCCCCATGCGAGGGCTTTTGGTTTGGTTTTATGGGTAGTTTTGCATCTTCCCCTCCCATCCCGTGTGGGTCTCCCTCCGTGGTTCAGTCTGGGTGAGGTGGAAGGTTTGGGAACCTGGTGTACCTTGTCCAGCTGAGTCGTTTCTTCTCCAAATGAAATGCAGCGGAGAAACTTTTTTTTTTTTTTTTATTTGTCGATAGCCTGGAATGATTCTTAATTTTCTGGATGTGCGCTGGGGAAAAGATCCATCTCCTCTGACCTATAAATGCCCTCAATTTGCTCCTTTATTGCAGGGTATCTCCCTTAGCGGTTAACGTAGGCAGCTCACTCCCCGCACCAATCCTGCATTCATTATTAATTACCCGGAGGGAGGCTGGCTGCTCCGCCGTGATGTTTGCACTTCCTTCTAGACAAATCTGCTCAACTTTTTTTTTTTTTTTCTTCTCCTTATTCTTCTCTCTTTATTATTTTTTTTTTTTTTTAAATAGAATATAAAACCGTGAAGAAAAGCGGTGATTTTTAAGAAGACGTCATGCTTTCTGCAACTCCCCTGTATGGCAACGTTCATAGCTGGATGAGCAATGAAAGGGTCCGCATGTGTGGAATTAATGAAGACAGGTAAATATTTAAGCTTCTGGCAAGTTAAACCACGCTGTAATTCTGCAGCGTGAGGTCTCGGAGTTCGCTCGGAGTAGATCGCTGCCTCCTTGCATCGAGATCAGCCCAGCTCGGAGGGGGAGCTGGAGGGGGGGGGAACACGACGTGCTTGAGAGCGGTAGAGCAGCCGCTGATTTACTATTTAACAGGCAACCTGGGTCAGTGAAGCGGGGACGCCCTTTAAAGAGATTACTCCCCAAAGCAGCCTTTAAACGCGCTTTTACAATTAATTTATTATTTCGTATTTGTGAAGGGAAATTAAACTAAATAGTGCCCGCGTTCTTGCCGTGACTCTGTACGGGAGAGGGGCTCCTGCCTGCCACTTGGTGGTCCCTGCCTGGGGGCCAACAGCTTCTCCCAGGAAATAGGAACAGTGGCCTTACCACAAGCAAATTTCCTCCCCACTTCCCCCCCCCCCCGCTGAATATCATTCAGTGATTAAAATGATAGTCTCTAATCATTTTCAGTGGGGTGATGCAGGCACTGGCCGATGTCCTCTTCCCTTAAACCCCAGCTTTTTAAAAAAGCTGAATGATGCTGAACAAAAAACTGCAAGTATGCCTGTGGTTCCCTGTGCCAATTCCATGCGGTTTTACTGCTTCTCTGTCTTCCCTCTCAGCCTGTGTTCTCACTGTTGTGTGAAAAGCCTCCCAGAAGTTGGGGAAAGTTTTGCAGGGAAAAAACTGTTGGCAAACATGAACTGAAGGAAAACAGCCAAACGACTCACTCTGCCTTCACACCCTCCCTCCCCTCTTTCCTCCTGGTTACTCAGGGGTAATGATACTGTGTGCCACTTACAGGAAAGGTGACTTTTAAAAATGAATACACAAATACATTAAAATCACATTTCTCTTTTAAGGTGATGATGTACCTTTAAGCGTTTTGATTGAAATGAGTTCTTTTGGGTAATGCTGAAACTTTCCTTCTGCTGCATGTCAGCGATTTTTATCCCTGGGATTTGAAATTTGGCACTAAGGTATATTCTTTATCGGTGCTTTCTGTGATAACAAGTCCCAGTGCTGCAACACTGGTATGGCACAGATGTGCAGCTCCCTCTTTAGCATGGAAGAGCCAACGTTCGTATGATATTAGCGTGTGTGTTTTAATTTTCTCCTCGGCAGTGTTTATGGGTGGTACATGAGCAGGGTATGTTTAAAATATGGGGTATTTTCTCCTTGCAAAAAGAAAAGGGCAGGAGGCAAAAGAGAAGACCTTGACAAAATTCACTGGCATTAGAAGAGGTTGCTCTGAGGTGTGCTCAGTGTGTTCTTGCTGTCAAAACCCTTTATACGTGTTTTCAAACGGCCTTTGTTTTCTAAAGTATTTGCTGTGTATGGAGGAGGACAAATACGGTACCGAATGGGACTTCTCTAGGGAGAATCAGAATAAGGATGTGATGTAAACTTGCACTGATCTGAGATGCACGGGATGTTTTCAAATAGTAAGCTTTGGTTTCTTAATAGGAAAATCCCTGTTAATGATGGCGATGCACCGAAAAGCAGACTGGAGTTGAGGGAAGAAAATCACCTGAATCACAGTGTGGTAAGAAAGAAGTTAATAGTTTCATGCTGTAGCTAAACCCGTGCCTGTCTCCCCCAGCCTGTCTCCTACCCCTGGGTGTTGTTACATGATCCATTTGGAGAAATGATTAAACTACCTCTAGCCGGGCTTGGGCACATACGAAGTTGTTTCTGTGAAAAGGTGAAATGGGACTATGTTTATTTATCTCCTTAATCTCTTGACGCTGGCTTTGTGGTGGTGTGTTGTCCTGTGACATCATATTCTTACTTTTGCTTTGTAACGAATAATGTCATGCAGCATACCTGCATGTCTAACAAGAGTAGTTCACGTAAGCATGAAGTACATCAAGGTCTTGGCAGAGTTGGTGGTTTTCTTCTCCTCTGAGCCTATGTGGGGAGCAGCGAGTGGAGAAGAAGTTCAGCAGTGGACTTTTCTTTGTGCCGTGTCCTCAGACGCCGCCTCACGCTGTGAATCGTGTTGGGGTGATGAGCTCTGGAGCAGAGCTGTGGTGAAGGGAGAGGTCCTGGAAGAGGAGAAGCTCTCCATCCTTCCCTTCCCACACTCCACGCCTTCAGCCCACATCCTCTTGCTCTGGCAGAGCTGGGGCCGAGGAACACATCGCCGCGTGGGAGTGATGCCACCGAGCATCGTCTCCGGGCCACCTCTGGCTGCTTGGGCTATGGGTCTTCACGCCTTTCTTTCCAGCCGATGGATTTTGGGTGCGGAGAGATCTGTATCGATGTTTGTGGTGATGCGTATTGCTCCGTAGGTCTCCAGTGCGACCAGCCCCTGTGTGTTCTCACGACAAACGGGGTGTTTGCGTGGGTATCGTTTCTCTTCCAAATGCTGACCGTGTCTCTAGCTTGAGCGGTAGTCATTGTAGCGAAATGTGAAAGTAACGTACTTCTTGTTCTGTAAAGGTGGATGCCACTACAGCACATCGCATTGACGGTCTGGCAGCTCTGAGCATGGACAGGTCTGGACTCATGCGAGAAGGACTCAGAGTCCCCAGTAGCATTGTCTATTCCAGCTTGTGCGGACTCGGCTCAGAGAAGTCACGGGATGCTACGAGTTCGATAGCTGGGCTCGGATTTACTCCTGAAAGAAACCCAGAGATACAGTTCAAGTCTAATCCCCCCGAGGCGGTAGAGAACGCAGCTGTCTCTGGGAAAGCCCCGAATGGCTTCAGCGCTATATACAAAACGCCACCTGGAATACAAAAAAACTCTGTCCCGCCGGGAGAGACGCTGGGTTTGGACCGAGCTGCAGGTGACAAGCAGAGTCCCCTTGGTGTCAATGGTGCTAGTTACCTAAGGCTCCCCTGGGTAAACCCCTATATGGAGGGCGCGACGCCCACCATATACCCTTTCCTTGACTCACCAAATAAGTATTCGTTGAACATGTACAAGGCATTGCTACCTCAGCAGTCCACTTACAGCTTGCCGCAGCACCTGGCTTACTCGCCCGTGTGTACGAACGGGGAGCGTTTTTTATACCTGCCTCCTTCCCACTACGTCGCCCCCCACATCCCCTCCTCGCTGGCGGCGTCACCCATGAGGCTCTCCACGGCTTCGGCCTCGCCGGCCATCCCGCCTTTGGTGCACTGTCCGGAGAAGAGCTTGTCGTGGAAGATGGGGGTCAGCCCCGGCAACCCTGTGGACGCGCACACCTACCCCCACATCCAGAGCAGCAAGCAGCCCCGGGTCCCCGCCGCCAAGCCGGCCCCCGCCAACATCCCGGCGGACCCCGCGCTCCTGCTGCCCCACTCCCCCCGGCCGTCCCCCCGCCTCCCCCTGCCCGCCCAGGTGGGGGACGCCTACGCCGACTTCCACAAACACTTCCCCAGGATCACCACCTCTCCTTCCTCCGCCGCCGTCGCCCTCCCCAAGCCCTACGTGAGCGTCGGCGGGGAATTCCCGCCTTCCCGCCTCGCCAACGGGAAGCTCCCCAAGGGCAGCGACGCCGGGGACGCCCCCCCGCCAGCTGCCCCCCACGTGCGGAAGGCTGGCCATGAGCAGCGCAAGGACGGCCGGTCCCCCCCACTCCTGGAGAAGCAGACCCCCGCCAAAGACGTCACCGACAAACCCCTGGACTTGTCGGCCAAAGTGGTGGACGCGGAGATGGCCGGCAAGCCAGACCACGGCAAGAAGGTGACGCCGACGGTGCTGGTGCACGGCCGGGCGGGAGGGGGGACGCATTTGCCCGGTGGGGAGGTGGTCCAGAAAGAAACCCTTTCTCCTGGCAACGGCTGCCCCATCTACAGGCCCGAGATCATCAGCACGGCGCCCTCCTCCTGGATCGTTCCCGGTCCCAGCCCCGGCGAGGAGAGCGGGAAGAGCCTCCCCCTGAAGAACAAGGCGCTGGACTGGGTGATCCCGCAGCAGCGCAGCTCCTCCTGCCCCAGGATGGGGGGCGGCGCAGAGGCCGTCGTCGGCAGCGTTTCGGGGACGGTGTCGGCGGGGGGGCGGCCGGCCTCGGCCTCGCCGGCTCCCAACGCCAACATGGATTGCCCCAAGGCGGCCAGGAGCTCGGCGGAGAGCACCGCCTCGGTCATCCAGCACGTCGGGCAGCCCCTCGCCACCCCCGCCAAGCACAGCAGCAAGGTGGCCAAATCCTGCGCCCAGGAAGCCAACTTCAAGGCCACTGAGACTGCCCTGGCTTCCAGCCCCATCTTCCTGCCCCCCAACGAGGCATTTCGCTCCCCGCCGCTGCCCTACCCCAGGAGTTACCTCCCATACCCGGTGCCGGAGGGGATAGCCATCAGCCCTCTCTCCCTCCACGGCAAGGGACACGTGTATCCCCACCCCGTCTTGTTGCCCAACGGCAGCCTCTACCCTGGCCACCTGGCTCCTAAGCCCGGCCTCCCCTACAGCCTGCCGGCGGGGCGGGGGGAGTTCATGACCTACCAGGACGCCCTGGGGATGGGGATGGTGCACCCCATGCTGCTGCAGCACTCGGCTTTGGAGATCACCAAGGAGGAGAAGGCGGAAAGGAGGTCGCGGTCACACGAGAGGGTGCGCTACGAGGACCCGGCTGTGCGGGGCCGGTGTCCGGAGCTCCTGGAGGGCGGCGGGAAGATGCATTTCGAAGTACCCGGCGACAAGAGCGTGAAATTACACCAGAGCTCCGGCCACGGTAAAAACTCGGCCAAAAGCGAGAAACACCTCTTCCCGGATCTGCTCCGCGACGAGCAAGAAGCTAAAGGCGAAGCGAACGTCACGAAAGCCGGCTTTGCTGCGGAAAGCAGCAATCAGGCTAACGACCCCAGCAAGCACAAGGCAGAGCCGGCGTCGCAGCACAGAGATTTTATTGTAATGAGAGAGGAGTTCGGAAGAAGTAACGATCTCCACGACGCCTACAATTTCAAGCAAGCCCCAGGCTCGGCGGCGTTCGGCTTACGGAAAGAAGATTTGCCCGTGAGCCAGCCAAAAGAGAGAGCGGCGGTCCAGCCTTCGCCCGCTTTCTTGGAAGGCGCTCCCGAGGGCGATGCTCCGGCGCTGGCTTTTGGCAAGGCGCAGGAGGAGGCCAAGCCCTTCTGCCTGGGGACCGCGCCGCCGGGCATCGACGCCAACCAGAGCTACCCCAAGGAGGGGGCCGAGGAGGCGGAGTCGGCCGAGGGCAAAATCCTGAAGCCCAAGCCCTCCAAGCTGGCCAAGAGGATCGCCAACTCCGCCGGTTACGTAGGTGATCGCTTCAAGTGCGTGACCACCGAGCTGTACGCGGACTCCAGCCAGCTCAGCCGGGAGCAGCGGGCCCTGCAGGTGAGTCCCCCCGCGGTCCCAGCGACCGCCGCGCTTTTGGTTGGTTTTTTTGGTTTTTTTTTGGTTGTTATTTCTCTTGTTGCCAGTCGCAGTCGAGTTTTAAAGAAGTTTGAGAGAAGTTTTTTTTTTTTTAAAATTGGTTTTATTTTATTTATTTAATTTCTTTTCGCTGGGGCGTACTCGCCAGAAACGGTTTTAAGTAGCAAAATAAGTCTGTTAGCGCGGGCGAGGCGATGTAGAGGATAGCATGTGTGGCTTGTATGTGTGCACGCGCTTAGTGAGCTTTACAGGGCTTTTGCTAAGATCTGATGATTTATTTTTAAAAAAGAAAAATAATGATAATGTACGCATGGAATGTTTGGGCAGTTGCGGAGGGGAGCCGGACAGGCGCTGCATGTTACCTTGGCGCTGGGCGCTGGCTGTGATTTCCTCGTCTGGCCTGTGGTGCCAGCTTAGCAGAGCGCACCCAGAAGCTGTGATTAGTGTGCCAGGCGTGCCCGCTGGATGGAGAGGAGTCGCAGCCAGGCGTTGAGCGGGTCTCGGGCAACGTTTGCGCCAAGCCAAACGCACAGGCGAGGGAAGAGTAGGAAGCGGTATCGAGGTTGATGCCGAGGGATGACAGAGGAGATATTGTATAGGAGTATCCTTAAGGTATTTTACTTGTAATGAAGGGATGAGTTAAGCCAAATGGTTTTGCATTGTTAAGAAAAGAATTGGTTTATGCTTATAAAAATGGATGAAGTTATCTAAATGATCCATTGAGTGCCCATTTTAATTACATAGATGGAAGGATTACAAGAGGACAGTATTTTATGTCTACCTGCTGCTTACTGTGAGGTCAGTTCTTCAAATTTTTATTACTAGACTCTTACATAAACCTTTGAGTTAAATTTCATTTCCAAATACACAAAGGGAAGTTTGTGGGCCATGGTCGTCTTTATTCATTGTACGGTTTTGTGTTGTTTTGTTTTGTTTTGTTTTTTCTTCTTTTTTGTTTTTGTCTCTTTTTACCTCCAAAACAGAATGTTTTTTGTTTTATATACAATATACATTTATATATATCTTACATATATATATATATATATGCTTATATATGAAAGAATTGTGTGGCTGTTTGCATATAGATGCTAGAACATTGCTTTTACAAGTCAGGTGTGTTAAAACTGCTGCCCTAGCTATCTGTCTCAAACCTTGGTTTTGAGCCGATTTTCCTTTGGAAATTCTTTCATATAAGGTAAGGTAAATGAAGTAGCTTTTATCGCAAGACTTTTTTTTTTTTCTTCTTTTTTTTTTCTTTTCTTCATATCAATTCTCTTTCTAGCGTGCAATGATGCGCTTCTCAGAGTTGGAGATGAAAGAGAGAGAAGGCCAAACAGCTACCAAAGACTCAGAGGTCTGCAGATTCAGCCAGGCAGACTGGGAAAACTTGAAAGGAAACAGTGAAAAGAAGCCAAAGTCTGTCGCTCTGGAAGATGCCATTGCTGACCAAAATGACAATGACAGATGTAAGCAAATTCAGATGGCTTTCCGCAGCGCGTTTCGTGTCCGTGTGCCGCCGCAGCTTGTGGCAGAGTGGGGTGGGCAGCACAATCCTTGTGTTCTTGGGGTGTTCTTGTGTTCTTCAGGCTCTGCTGCCTGTTGCCCTCCGTGCTTGCTTCGGGGTGTGGAAGTGACTGGTTATGCTTGCTCGTACCTGCTTTTCAGGAGCTACCGTGTCTGTTTAATCCATGAGGTACCACGTCAAGCAAAGGTCAAGGTTATGTTTCAAGTGCAGAGAGGAGACGGGGGAAGAGTGAGAGGCAACCCGCTTCCTGAAGGTGCTGTAGTGCTGGGAAATGCCGAGGTTGCAGCTCCCAGGGACAGCAAGGGTGGAGGATAGAGGGGTTTATGGGGAGCAGGCAAGGACATCGCCTTGCCAGGCTGGCTTATCTGTAAAGGCTGGCTGTAAGAAACTCCAAGAAACTGTTTTCCCTGAGTGACTTCTTGCTGCAGTGGCTGGGGAGGGTGTGTGCGGGCGGCCAGCTCAGACCCTCGCAGGCAGGTGGGGGGCTGTGAAATTCCCCATGGGGCCGCTGGGGCTGGTTGTTCCTTCTACGCTGCTGCAAGGGGTCAGAGGACTATGGAAAGTGCGTGTTAGAAGCACTGTCCTAAAAGCAGGACAAACATAAATGGTTTTAGTTGGGTTTTTTTACTCTATGCAAGAAAAATTGCCTCTTTTTCTTTTTTTTTTTACACTCTTGGTAAGCATCTGGCTTCCATCAATTTCCCCGTCTTTTTTTTTCTTTTACCTATAAAATTAAGGAATGGATCCGTTCTTCCTGCTGCTACTTTGTTTTTTAACAACTGAGGGTAAAACAAAAAAGCAACCTTTGCTGAAAGTATTGCAAAACAAGAGGAAACACGGCAGACTGCATCGTGTGTGTGTGTCTGTGTGTGTGTCTGTGTGTCTATCTGTGTGTACGTGCGCTGCGTAACTTGGTGGGTGAGCGTGCTCCTCTGGAGGTGGAGATTCATGAGTAGGGCTAGTAGAAAATTTCATTCGGGCAATTTAATAACTTTGAATTATTGTTCTGGTCTTTGGTTAATGCTCTTGGCAGAGAGCACGCCGGTCAATCGTACTCGCTCGGTTACTCACCTAAATCAAGTTGGGGTGGTATTGCTGTCACTGAAGTAACGGCCTCAACGAGAACTGGCCTGGCGAAATACCAGGGGAAAGTTTTAATTGGGGCAGTGGAGAAGGTACTGGGATGGGGAGAGGCTCAGCCCCTGGAAGCTGAGTGAGCTTTCCCTTCTCCCAGCTCTTATCGAGGGAGCTTCGTGAAGGAAGGCAGGGCTGAGTTGGCAGTCCCCGTGCTACAGCCAAGAGCTACCACCCTGGCTCTCCCCCTTGCAGCCCCTATTCCTCCTCAGTGGGCTCAGGGTGCTCTGGTGATGTCCTCGTTAAAGCCCACCCTGGGTGTGCTGGGGAGCTTTAAAGAGCCGCAGCAGCAGGGTCCTGCCAGCTTGCTCTGGCACAGAGTGAGATGGGTCTTGGGGGGGGGAATAGTGGTGTGTGGGGTCAGGGATGGGTGGCAGGGGAAGGGAGGGAGAGCCTGACCAGTGGTGTGGGGCATGCTGCTCAGGGGGGTGCTGCCGGGAGGGAGAGTGTTAGAACATCCTTGCTTGATGCAACACCCTTGGGAAAGGCTGATGATACGGTGACTTCATCATTTAGTGAGGTCTCCAGCACTTGAATCTGCTGGCTAAAATGTGTTTGAGACTGTTAAATAACTGTTGGAAGCAGGGAAAGTATGTTAGTACATTAGTTTGTTCCTCTCCTCTAGTAATTAGCTCTGACTTAACAGGCTATTTCAGAGTTTAGCTGAACATCGGAACTCCTAAAAGCACAGATCTTTTCTGCTGAGGGAGCTCCTCTTCTGCCTGTCCAGCAGCAAATACTTACCGGTACAGATCCAGTTCTCAGTAAAAGGTTGTGTTTTTTTTTTTTATCATCGTGGAGGTTCACCTCCTGCCCCCTGGGATAGCAGCTGATAAATCAGGAAGCCGTGTTTTCACGCTTCTTGAATGCCTCCAGCGAAGCAGCTTGGGCTCTGGAGGGGCTTGAGTCTTAAAGCATCTCTCACTGAGCGACTGGCAAAGGGGCGATGGGCTCTGCCCCCTCTTGCCCTGCGTTTATCACCAGCGAGAGCCGGGGCTGCTTATCTCTTGCCTTCCCTTTCCCTCCCATTTCTAACCACGCTGACGGTGCCTTTGGCTTTAAAGCTCTCAGACGGGAACTAGCGGGTGGGTTTGCAACCTCTTCCGTTTTCTCTCCTGCTGAAAAGACATGCTTTTCACCCCTCTTTGGTGGAGCCTTCGTCCGGCGCTGGCTAAGAGCAAAGCGGCAGCGAATTTTAGGGAGCAGGGAATTTTAGGAGCAAAACCGGCGTGAGCCCTCTCCCTCCCCCTGTGCCGGGAGCACTTCACCTGCCCGGTGTGTCGGTGGGGAAGAGGGAAACCGCGACCGAAACTGTGATTGCTGTGGGGAGCTGGCTGGCAGGGCTCCTTCACTGCCACTGCACCGGCCGTGGACTGCAGGAGCCGGTGGGGGCCCCAGCAGCTGCTCCCCTTCCCCCCCCCCCCAGCTCCTCTAAATCCACCAGCTCAACGGCAGCAGCAACAACAACAACAACAAAAGGCTAAATAACACACAGGCAGGTGATGCTCACAGAGGCATCTGATGGGATGGAAACTCCTTTTTTTAGCTTGCCCTGGGACTTACTCATTTTCCTACTTTTATAGCATGTGTATGGACTTTTTTTTTTTTTTTTGAAGCAAGTGAAGGCACAGTGTCCTGGTTCCTTGAACTTTTCTTCTGACTTGGTGGTGTATGGCTTTCCCATACTGAGAGCCTTCCTTCACGCCTTCTAGAGATGGGTAAAAGATGTGGTTTTGTGTTTTTGGCTTTGCTTTTTCTACAGAAGGCCTGATTTAAGGGAGGTAGCCACGTTAGCTAATTAATGAGCAATGAAAGCTAAGGAGTAAAGTAGAGGTGCTTTAATTCTCTCCCATCTCGTTTAGGTTTTGCTGGGCGTTCTGAGAGCAGCCGGGAAGCTGCTTTGTTGCCAAGGTGACTTGTAAATGTTGCTGAGGCGATGCTGCTCCCGTGCATTTCCATAGCACAAACATGATAAATTATGGGATGCATATGTCATGAGTCATAGGATTGTTCAGAGATCAAGTGATTTAAGCTATTGGCACGGACACGCGCATCAATACGGGCATGTGATGATCCCATGTTGGTTCGCAACAAAGCTCTTCTAGCGGTATTGAAAAAATCATACCCAAGTGTGAAAGACTGAATAAATTCTACAAGCTGTGAATTTCTTGATCGAGGATCGTAATTACCCCTTTATCTAATTTTATAGGAGCAAGACACTGCCCGTTTAAGCCTTAGCTGGGAAAACTAAAACCCGATATATGTTAAAAACTTGATCTTGAGGCACGAGGGCATGGAAAAAAGTTCAAGCCGTTTCTATGCGTGAAAGTAAACGGCGTAATGTGCCAAAAAGCCTTTAGAGCCGATTGTTTGGCATCGGTGTGAGGTGCCAGTGCCCCTTTGCATGGCAATCTGCTGCTTTGCTTTACTTGCTGGGCCCTGCGTGTACCTGAACAAATGAGAGATGGAGACGGTAAACATGTCCTTTGCCCTGGTCAGTTATTACCTTCCTGTGATGGGACACAGTGCAAAAAAATAAATAAAAAAAAAATAGGAAAGAAAAAGCAGAAGTCTGCAGGGGGAATGGTGGGTGGTTGTGCAGCGCAGTGGGCTTGGGCAGAAGGAAGCAAATGTGGAAAGTTCCCAAGTAGAGAAGCACTTGGAGGGAAAAACAAAATTGGCTGGGTTCCCTCCGCCCCATGGGATGCTCAGGATTGGATGCTGAAGGTGACTTAGGGAGTTTCTTACCGTTGTCGTGATCTTCACGCTGAATGCTGGGCTTTAGAGTTTGGATAGTCATCACCATCCTCGGATGAATAAACGGTGCCTTGCATAAGTGAGCGCAATGAGAGGTTGCTCCAGGGAAGAGGAAAAGCTGTTTTTAGCTGCCATGTTATTTGAACAAAAGAATTGCAGCTTAAACACTAAGATGTGTTTCCTTGTTTGCATCGCATGGGAGGGCCTGGCCTCGAGCAGCTGACGCCAACAGGAAGATGGAAAAATGAAGGAAAGTTGGTGGGGTTTTTTTTTGGGGTAGCGTGTTTGTGCGTGCGTGTAACT
Organism: Scolopax mira; assembly: GCA_004320125.1. NCBI lineage: Eukaryota > Metazoa > Chordata > Aves > Charadriiformes > Scolopacidae > Scolopax > Scolopax mira. Next base: position 235,593 of record BJBW01004044.1, on the reverse strand, counting down.
GCTTCTCGTGAGATTGTAACGGGTAGAAGACCTTCAGGCAGAAACCTGGGAATGGGAAGAAGCATCTTCTTAATTCTTCCTTGTTTTCTTCTTGGGTAGGGCAGTGAGAAATGGTTTGAGTTGCTGGTGCTGGTTCTCACAGCTGGTGTGAGACTGGCAAGCGCTGGAGGCAGGAGGAAGGAACACGTTGAGGAGTTTAATCTCCTTACTCATAGAGGTGTGTTGCTATGAGAACTCAGCATTTATCCCGTGTTTCTGGCTACCTCGTCACTGTTTGAATAATGAGGATGTGAAAACTCCCAAGTATTTTGTTGTTTTCTTCCTCAGGCGGAGAAAGGGATGTTGTAGATACATGAAGGGGGGGGGGGGGGGAACAAAAGCAAACAAATTCTCCTTGTCTTTGTTGGGCGTGCAAGCCTCATGTTGACATTTATATCTTAATTCGGGGAGACGTTGGGTCTGATGGGGGTTGAACAGTTTGAGGACAGAGTGGAACCCGGGTGGTAAAATATTAATAGAGCTCCGCGAGGCGGTGGCTGCTGTGCCAAGAGGGGGGGGAAAACCACCCCTCTGGGCGTGCAAAACGTGTCCGTGCGAGCTGTGCAGAGAGCCTGGATGGCCCCTGGGCTCTGCCGTGTCCCCGACAGCGGGTGACCTTTGTGCTTTGGCGGGGCAGATCCGGCTGTAGGGGCGGCGGGGAGCCGGGGCAGATGGGCGAAGGCCGCGGCTGTCCTCCCGTGGGGGTGCAGGATGCAGGATGCTCACGCAACCCGCGTCAGCGTGCGGAGATGGCACTTCTCTAATGGTCTTCACCGCACGGAGCGGGAGGGATTTCAGAGTGGGGCAGCAGGCACTCCTCCAGAGGGATTTCTGGCTCGGCAGCCGAGGAGGACGTAGCTCTGGTCGCTCTGGAGGAGGGGGGAGGGGGTGTCCCCCTCGGATGTGACCGGAGCCGCTGGCAGTGAGGGCTTTTTAGGTGTGCGCTCTTCTCTGTGGCACACGGAACCCTGGAGAAATGCTCTGAGCAAGGTCTTTTGGTAGTGGCAGGCTGGAATTAGCTTGCTGTTTCCTGCAAGCCCTAAAGATTAAGACCATCAAGCCAGCCTGCTACTTCCTCTGACCCTGCGAAAGCTTCTCTGGGAATTGGTCAGGATGCGCCTGCCTTTCTTCAGGCCAGGCGGTGTTAGGAGTGGGAAAGCTGTCCCGAGGTAGCCCCTCTCGGCATCAGCCGTGGTGTGTAACTGCTGGTACCTGCTGGAGACATGAGGGCTGTGAACAGCGGGAGGAGCATGGTGGAGAGTGGTCTGTCCAGGGAAACCAAGCATAAAAGTGTAATGTTTCCTTATGAAAGGGGGGGGGAAGCATTAAAAGGTTGCATTAAAAATGTAAAATGAAATCCGATAGAAGAATTTCTGAAGTGATACTTAAGACACAGCTGGTCCAGCTTCTTTTACGCTGTGTGAAACGGGACTGCCGGAGCTGCTGGTGCGGTTGTGGGGTACAGCTGTTGGGCAGCATCTCTGTGCCAGATGTGCAAGGACGGGGTATTGCCAGATTTGTTGTGGTTCTGGGGGGGACAGTCACAATAAGCTGAGATACCTGCCTTCCTGGAACACGTCAGCGTTGCCGGCTGGAAGAAGTGGGACAAACTGTATTTTAAAGTCTTGAAGGGAGCAGGTGTTGGCCAGACGGCCTCGCGGAGAGCAGCATCGCCAAATAGCAGAATGGCCCGAGCGTGGCCTGGAAAAAGTCAACTTTTGTTTTGGTTTTTCTTGGCCAAGTATCTTCTGCTGTTTTATAAAGCAGCCCTGCAGGCAGCTTCCCAAGCGGTGTAAAAATGATGCTCTGGTGCTTGCAAACATCTCCAGAGCCCTAGGTGCTACTTGGAGCCATTTCCAAGTTGTGGTGAAGAAAAATCTTCTCAGAGGGGTTTGTTGTTTTGGGTATTTTTTTTTCCCTCTTCAGCCTTCCATTGCTGACAACAGGGATTTCAAGGATGGTCGTGAAGCCAGAAGTTGTTGGCAGAGCTGTAGGAAGGCGTTCCCAGGATAAGGCGGGATGTGACTGGGCTGTATCCCGGGGCTGCTGGTGCCTGGGTGCTGGTGTGGTGGGTCTCACTGGTGTGGTGGGGTCTTGGAGGGGAACGGGGAGAGGGGGCTGTGGAGGGGCAATGTCTGCCCTGGCAAAGAGAAAGAATAGAAGCTGAAGGCCGGGCTGTATGGTGGGGGAGGAAGCTGAGTAAGGTCGGGGAGGGTCAGGGGAAGGGAAACTGTCAGGAGTCCAGGTAGGAAACCAGATATGTTTGCAGGAAGGGAAGTGGGAGAAGGAAGAAGGGCAAGGAGGAGGAAGAGGAAAAGGGACAGTGAGCTGTGGGGAGGTAGGACAGAGCGTGCAGACAGTTTGACAAACAGCAGCGGATGTGCAGAAAGAGTGTTGGTCATCCAGGAGGGCTAAAACACATGGGAAAACCAATTTGCTTCTGAGAATTGTAAATAGGAAGCTGATTAACTGTGTTGTGTTCTGTACCACGTGTCTCCCCAACCATGCCTTGGCTAGTTTGGTTTAAACCCAAGAAAAAAGTATCTATTCAGGATGATGATTAAATGCTGTTTTAAGACAAGCATCCATTTAAGTGGAACATCCAATATAGGGGAACAGTTCTGGAGGAGGGAAGCTGAAGTTAGAGCAAGCATGACAACATAGGTCTTTTGGGGCTAGTTTGTTAGACTAGTTTCTTGTATGCTTTTCAAAGCTTACCCGGTTGCTGCTGCTGGAAATATTCCCTGAAAAAAGTGAGGTCTTTTTTAAAAGGAGGTGACAATGATCATGTGATGTACGGTGACTGGCTGGTTACTTGAAGCGAGGAAGCCTTTTTATAACCTTGGATTCAAGTAGTGCTTTTTGCAAAATATCACAGCTATTCTTAGTGGTATTCCCGTGTACGTGTGTGCGTGCTCCGTATCCCATTTATATCTCCAGAAGAAGGGACGAAAGCTTTTAAGTCAGACTCTGCAATTCAATGCGAGAAGTTAGGCGAGGATTAGGAGTCAGCAGAAGATTGATACTTTATTATCATAATAAGGTATTTCTGAAAAGCAAGTCATTGCAGAGTGCAGCGTGGGTTACTACTTACCATGGTTTTGGGGGCAAGGTTGCTTTCTGAAAAGGGTCTGTGCTTTCAATATCTGAAGATATTTCTGTATTTAAAAAAGCGTATTGTGATGTCTCTATGGCTGAAAATATTGTGAATGTTGTACTTCTTAAATTGATGTAAAAACAACACAAGTTGTTGTATTGCGCTTTTGGGAGGGGGTTCACTGTTGGTTCAACAACTTTGCTGTTGAGGGGCTGACCGGAGGAGACTTGCTCTGAAGTAAGATTTTGTGTTTATTTGCATGCCTCATAAACTGTAAGTCATGGTGGAGATGACATTGAAGAGATCAGAGAGCATAGCTTTCTCACAATCAATTGTTTTGTATTTATTAGGTCTTGTGGTGTTTTTCTTTTTTATTATTATTTTTAGGTAACTTTACTAGTACAGAAAACAACCAAGGTCACTTTCTTGAAACTCCAGAGGAAAAAGATCTTTCAAATGAGCAATGTTATTTAGAGAGACATTCTATATATGAGAAAGCGGAAGACCAGCCAGCGGAAGATATTGGCCAACATCCATGTCCACGTCTGGACAGGAAGCGTAAACACTCTGGTGAGAGAGTGCAAAATGATGGCAGCCAAAATGAAAACTTTGTGGATGAACTGCAGGATGAACTTATATCAAAAGCAAAAAAGAAGAAGAACTCCAAAGGTAAGACAGTATTTTGCTTTGGTGTCTCTCTCAAGGAATGTCTTGTGAAAGGAACGTCCCTTTGGCTTAATGTGTTTCCATTTTTGAACTTGATAGTTACTAATGTGAGCACTGTCATTTCACTTAAAATTATATATATGTATATATATGTATGTATATATATGTGTATATATATATATGTATATATAAAAATCTTGGCATATAAGGGTAAAGCACTAGTCGTTGGAGACTGTAGCCACAGCAGTGCAAGTTACTGTAGTGCATGTAACCCTTAATGAGCGAACCTTTAAAATGCATAGTGTGGTGGTAAAGCTGAGACTATATGCCCCGAAAGTGAAATGTAGCTTTTGTTTTAAGTTGAGGGGGCTTTTTGATTAATTTTTAGTTATTTTTCCATTAGATGACTGGCCTGAGAGGGAAATGACAAACAATTCCTCTAACCACTTAGAAGAGCCCAATTGTAATGAGGTGACCAACCTGAAGGTGTGCATTGAATTAACAGGGCTCCATCCCAAAAAGCAGCGTCACCTGCAGCATCTTAGGGAACTATGGGAGCAGCAGGTGTCACCAGAGAGATCCCCGTCCGGCAAGTTGGGCCGGCAAAGCAGGAAAGATTTAGCTGAGGCTGTTCAGCCAGAGGCCACTGCAAAGGTCAAAGACTTCACAGAAGAAAGGCACACCAAGAAAAGGTCAGAGGCCAAAAGCAATAGAAGTTGGTCTGAAGAGTCCCTCAAAACAAGTGACAATGAACAAGGTATGCAGAGACTACTAGGGAAACCAGACGGCTTTAGCATTTACAGTGACGCATGCTGCCACCGATGTTAAGGAATTGTCGAGAGCTTTTTTTCTTTGTTTATTTTAAACTATATATATATATTTCGTAGATGTAAATTTGTATAAGGACTGACACCTCCTCTTTTAAGAATTGCACTGTAGCTGGTATTTGGCAGACAAGGAAATGTGTTTGTGTATGTGTGTGTAACTTTGTGTTTGTGTGTGTGTGTGTGTGTGTTTTGGCTTAAAATACTCTTTCATAGATAACGTGAAGATGAATTTATATCTCTAGAGGAGAGCTGGGGGGGGGAGGGCAGACAACACGAGCATGCTTCTGGGTGAGGGTGGGAGCAAATAGGGTACTAGATGGTGTAAGAGCGTTTAACCACACGTAGGATTTGAGGGGCTGTGACCCTCTGAAACAGCATCAGCTCAGCTAGCAGCTCTTAATTTTGGGAACCCAACGCCTCCAGCATCCTCAGCGCTGCCGAGTTTCCCTGCCTTTCCCAGGGCATATGGCAAGAGCAAGGCTCATCTTCCTCCTGAAGAGGATGCCTTGCTGGTTCATCGTGGGCATGTCCTGTAAACCCCTGTGGCCCCACTCCCCAGCCCCTTGGCAGAGATCTTCACAGTGTCTTCTCTCCCAAGGGGTCACTTCCTCAAAGCCCATCAGCTTTCCTTGACTTGTTTCTGGCCCCCTCATTCAGCTTCCTCTTTTTCCCCATCCTCTCCCCCTTTTCTGCCCATTCCCTATCCTGGGGGAGAACCCATGGAAGCAACAAGGCAATATGCCAATTTTTTCTTCCTTTGGCTTTTCAGGTCAAAGGTTACAAATACTTTACTTTTCTTCCTCCTTCTCCCCCTCTTACCCCTTGAAGTTCTCTCCCTGTTTTGAGGAAAGGCTCTTTCTGGGAGAAGGAGCTCTGAGTTGCACCTTTGAGCTCCTTCCTCCTTTTCAGAGGAGGAAGCTTCATCAAAGTGGTAGACATTCACCCTCCAGTTGGCCTAAGCTGTGGTTTAGTTGAGATCACTTCGAAAGGGAGAAACACAAGGGGAATGGATTCCTCTTGTCTCATGCCATGGAAAGGACCGAGTCCAGGCCATCCTGCACTGATGGTGAGAGTTTTCTTGGGTGGCGTCTCCAAAATGGTCACAGGCAAAAATACCATTTCCCTTTCTGTCCTAAAGCTCCTCACCCATCTTTCCCCTTGGTAGAATTACCTAAGGGCAGGAAAACCTAAACTTTGATGCTTATTGATGGGGAAGGTTCTCCAAAAGGTTTTGTGGAACAGGAGATCAAAACGTAGTTTAAAAGGAGCCTGACTCTTCCTTCTTGGTTTATGTGCTGCCTTGGCAAGCTTGGTATCAGCTCAAACATCCCTGCCCATCACCTGCTCCCCTTTGTACTTTCAGAAAGAGATACCTTGTAGAGATTAAACAAGGGTCACTAACAAGAAGCCACATTGTGTAAGGATGCTCTAGCTTTCCCCTGCAAATGCCTTCTGTGGCAGCAACAGGCTTCTCTAATGCATGACCTCAGGAAAGAAAAAGAGGTGGCTCCAGATTTATGCACCATTCCCAAAGGCATTCTGATTTAGTTGCCCCGTGGCTGTGAAAAAAAAAACTTCTTGGCTTTGGAAGCCGCTGTAAAACCATAAACCTGACTGAATCATGCCTCACCATTCAGTGTGCAGAGGCACTGGAGATCGTTGAGATCACTTCGCTGATGCTTCTCCATCCCCGTTGAAGTGTAAACCTTTGAATCTCCTTTTTTTTCGTTGACTAGGACAAGGACATCTTTCCCTGTTGTGTGACGGAGCATCCTCTGTGTGCCAGTGGCATGGGGACAGAGATTTCCAGCTTGTTTTTCTTACTTGGGACTAGTCCTCAAAACTTTTCTTAAGTGAGCAGATAATCGTGAATATGAGAATATACCTTGTCACTTGCAGCTTTTTTTTTGCTCTGAGGCTGGGAACAGAAGTGTTCCGGGTGCCCAAGGACTGCCTGTGAATGTGGCAGTCTCTGCTGCTGGGAAGCTGGTCATGTCCTGAAAAATGGGCCGTAACAGGGCACGGAGACCTGCACCCGTGGAGCCTTGGTCTAACGGCAGGATGATTTGCCGCCTGTGCCTGCAAATCCCTGGGGTGCTGACTTCTGGGCTGGTTGCTCCAGTGTCTGTTCAACCTGGGATTTTAGTGTTATGTTGCAAGCCCCCACTGGGCTGTCACCCTTCTGTCCCCCCTCAGTGCTCAGTGCCTGCTGACTGGGTGAACAAGATGTGGCCCGTGGAAGTGTTCCCCATTGATTTTTTTTTTTTTTTTTATTCCAGCTGTCACTTCCTTGCAGCCTCACTTGGGTCAGAACCTTGAGAGCCAGGTTGTGGCTTGCCTAAAATAATGTCAGGGTCCTGCCTCATCCTGCTCGTGAGGTGATGTTGCCTGTGCTGGCTCCCTGGGGTGCAGCAGGTCCATGAAGCGTGGTGATGCCAGCATCCTCGGGGCAGTTGCTGATGATGCCGCAAGCCTGGACCCGTGGCCGATGTGGGAGCCATGGTCTCTGCTGGGGTCCCCAGCTGAGTAATCACCTCCTGGTGCTGCCAGTCAGCCATCTCCTTCAGTGGTCTCTCGGAGAGCCGCAGCACCGGGAGGTTGTTGCAGAGAGAATAAAACCCAGGCAGGATGGAAATGAGAGCCCCAAGGAGAGGAGCCGGGAGGATCTCTCCCACTGGGAAAGCCGGTGCCTGCTGCTGGGAGCCCCTGGGGCGTCAGGCAGCGTGGTGGCCGCCGGCGTGGCAGCAGGAGGAGGCAGCTGCCGGGGTGGGATCTGGAGGAGCCAGCCTTCAGGTGATACGGCAGCAGCTGCTTTTCCCTGTGGACCTCCCTGCAGCCCGCTCCTGCGGGAAGGGAGGCAGGTCCTGCTCCGAGTCAGGCTCGCCACAACCCACATCAGTCAGAGGCCTTGGGTTTTTTGGAGGGTTTTGGTTTAGGTTGGGTTTGTTGTTTGGTTTTGTTTTTTTTTTTTTCCATGGATATTTGGGGATATTCCTGCTCGCTCTTGTTTTCCTTCTCCCTTCACGTGTGTAGTGAAGGGGTGAGATTCCAGGATTAATTGCTTGTCTCTTTTTTTTTTTTTCTTTTTTTTCTGTCTTTGTGAACGCCATCAGCATTTCCCAAGCTGATGCTTGGCTTTTTCTGGATAGCGCTGGCCTCTCGCAAGGTTATTGATCCCGAAGCTCCTGGGCATAGTGTTGCTACTCTCCATCTCTTAGCTGTGGTGCACGTTTAGCCTGGTGCCTGCTGTCACCACTGTGGAGGGTCAAAGCGGAGCAGCACAGAGTTCATATGGAGCTTGCAGGCTGGAGTGTCCGTTTTTTGTGGTGATTAAACTTCTGCTTTTAATGCCCGGGCATCCCTGTGTGGGAAAGCCTGCAGTTATTTGAGATAGGCTTCTCTTCCTGTGTGTTTTTTTTTCCCCTCCATTCTTTCAGTATTTCTGCCCTTCTCTAGACCTGCAAGGTTTTTTTCCTTCTATTCTATTTTTTTTCTACATCCAGCAGTTTCTTGCTTCCCTTTGCCCTCACCAGACCTCATTGCTGCTGCTTTCCATCTTCATGTGGTTTTTTTTTTTTTTTAGTAAGTGATTAAGTAGGTAATGATGTTACGTCTGTATTGGAATTGGGCTTTTCACATGCTACTCCAATTAGGTTAGTTAGGTTAGGGAACAGGAGAATTAGACACTCCTTACTTTACTCTTCTGCTGCCTGCAGAGTTGGAAAGAGCCTTGCATCTGTAGGCTCAGCCTACGACTAGGCGCCTGCCTTCAGGATTCCAAAGCCTAAAAAACTTACTGGGTTTTTGCTGAACAATCTGCACATCGTGTGTCCCGTAAATTCCCTGACATCTGCTTGGCAAGCCGCAGTGTGCATCTTTTTCTAGAAAGCGGCTCGAAAGAACTGAGGGATTTCTGTTTTCATCTTTAATCTAGAAAGCCTTCTGCAAGTTGCTTTCACAGATCTATTTAAAGGAAGACAAAAGTGTGAAGTTGCCCACCAAGAGGATTCTGGATTTTATTTCCTTTTTTACTGGCTGGCTCTGCATCGAATCTCTTTAAATAAAGGTCTGTCTTCTCTGAGCGGCTGTTATTTGCTCCTGCCACCTCTTCTCTTCTGAAAGTTGCATCACTTCAGAGACTTCTTGGAGCAAAGGAGCCTCTTTCAAGTGCTCAGGGTTTTTTTCTGCGCCTTCCCGCCATGGTGTGGTATTGTTTGGCTGAAGTGTCCCTTCCTTTCCAGCCACTGTTAATTTTTCTGCAAAAGAGTTGGTTCTGAGGTCACCTCAATTCTCTTCCCAAGGGAAATTCAGGCTATAAAAAGTCAACTTTCATGTCCTTGTTTTGTTGTAAACCTGCTTGCACTCTGAATTGAAAAAAAAAACCAAAAAGTAACCATGCTTTTTGCATGTGGCCCAGATTGTGGGATGCAGCTTGTTGGAGCCAATCCCCAGAGAAAACCCAGCCCTGACAGCATCCTGCTGCCGCTGGCCACGCACTTGCCCTGAGATCCCCGATGTCCCAGGGCTTTAGGTCTTGCAGGGAGACCGCGTTCCTGGATGGAGTCCTCAGGAAAACCCAGCCAACTGCTTTTCCAGCAAAATCCCTGTGCTTTCTGATAGGGAGTCTGCACAGGGCTTCTGGAGAGATGGCTCTGTGAGTAGCCTTTCCCTTCTTGCTTTGCTTTTCAAGTAAAAATCCTGCCAAGGAGGTGTTCCCCATCTCGGGGCTGAGCTCAACATTCCCCATCATGCTGTCCCGTTAGGACCTCATCCACGCTCCCACCTCTCTTGCTTTCCCCTCCTCCCTCCGCCATCCATGTATCTGCCCCTGTGACCACACGTAGCCCACGGCAGGCAAGCCCGGCCGGGCCCAGGCTGCCGGAGGAGTTGGTTCCCCTTCAGATAAAGCAGTTCCAGGTAAGGAGGCAAGGAGTTGTTTTTGGTTCCCCCCCCCAGAGCGAGGTGGGTGCAGTGGTGGCTTCCCTTCCCTCCGTGCCGGTGGGGACTGGGCTGTGGCAGCACCGAGCCGGGAGGGCACCGTGCAGCCTTCGCCGTGCCCCGGCACCCGGCACGGGGCATTTCACTTAGGGTCTTTTTAATTTTTTTTTAAAACCAGGGCATTACAAACTGTTAACATAACGCTAACCAGCACGATGCTATTTACAATTTGAATGTGGAAGGCTTAAAATATTAATGATTTGAAAATGTAATTGGTAGACCTCTTAAGCAGTGGAGGAGCTTGTGTTAAGTGCTAGCAATGTGTTTTCCTTTTAACACACCATGCAATGTGTAATGCCTTTCCTTCCCATTTAGGCTTGCCCGTATTCCCAGTGTCTCCGCACATGAAGAGCCTTTCATCCAGCAATGCAAACAGCAAAAGGCAGGCTCAGCCAAGCTGTACTCCAGCCTCGAGGTTGGCTGCCAAACAGCAGAAAATTAAAGAAAGCCGGAAGACAGATGGGCTGTACACAGACGAAGAGGAGGATTTCCAACATGCATCTCTGCTGCAGAAATACAGCGAGTGTGAGAAGCCATCAGGGAAACGTCAGTGTAAAACAAAACACTTGGCACTGCAGGAGAGGAGAAGGAGGTCATCTCTGACAGGGGATGACACCACAGATATCGAAAATGCTGAAGATAAGGTATCTTTATTTAGACTTAATTGTCCACCAGCCTCTCGGAAGGCAGAGCCAGCCTGCTTAAAACCAATGGGCTGTCACGCATGCCGGGGAGCGGGGATCGCATTCAAATTCATCTGTGGATGCTTTGCACGTTTCGTCTTTACTTTTCCTAGCCCGAGTTGAAGGCACTATTGCAGGGGCTGAGGGGTCTTGCATGTAAAAGCTGTGGCAGGCCTTTCTTAAAAAATTAAATACGAGTGGAGAAGTGTAATTCTTTGCTGGCAAAATATAATCCCCTCACTGTAAAAAACAAAACCAAAACCAACAAAGCAACCTACATCAATGGTTTTGACAGGTCACGGTGACGAGGAAGGTCAGGAAGCGACCGGAGCCTACTTCGGACGGTGACTCCTCGCCAGCCAAGCCCTACGAGCAGAAGCTGTACGATCGCCTGCAGCAGACCCCCTCCTCCCTCCCCGTCTCGCAGCCCCCCCAGCTGCCGGTGGCGAGCCCCCCTCAGGAGACCACCCCCAGCCGGCCCATGCCACCCGAAGCCCGCAGGCTCATCGTCAATAAGAACGCGGGGGAGACGCTGCTGCAGCGGGCGGCGCGTCTGGGCTACGAGGTGAGGGTCCCTCGCCCCCCACCCCCCCACCAAACGGTGGTGGATTTGTATTCCGAAAGTTAAAACTCTCTTTCCAGTTTTATAGATGGAAATTATTTTGGGGTTTGGTGAAATTTGCAGGGTCCCCTCCGGTCTCCTGCTGCATTCTCCCCCCGGGGTGTGGGGGCTGGGGGCAGGTTGCTGCGGGAATGGGTCCTCACAGCTGGCGGGGACGCAGCATCCCGCGGGAATGAGCAAAGGGTAGAGTTTTATGGGTAACCCTCGCTTCCTTTGAATTATCTAAGCCATCTGCAAACAGAATGAATGTATTTTTTTGGTGTTTTTTTGTTTTGTTTTTTTTGAAGTCGTCTTTATGGTGATCTTTAACGAGCTGTGCGATTTTTGCTTTTGTTATTTGCGACGAGCCGCGTAGTTTAGGAGAAGGGTTTTCTTTTCTGCTCTTTTCTCCGAGGAGTATCTGGTATGTGACACAGGATGTAGCGCTTGGAGTGTCCTCTTGCGTGATCAGACGCGTCGCAGGAGCACTCTGCATGCTTTTGTGCTCGGGAGCCTGGAGCTGCTCGACGTAGCTGGAACAATGTCGTCTAATGAAACGGCCCCCCTGCTGCTACGAAAATCAGAAACCGATGAATCCCCCAGCTCTGCTGTTTTGAAGCGCGCTTTTATTGGGGAAATATGGGCATGTAGGTCTATGAGCATCGTTGCTGCTCAACTTCAGGTCTTGCGAAGAGGTGTTTCGGCGCAGTGGGCGACGGCCGCCTTGGATGCGGCTCGGTGGTGGGAGGGAGGACTACTTGGACCTCACAGCTGGGCCACCCGTGATGGAAGGTGGCATTGGCACAGGTCCGGGGGGGGGGGCCTGCCCAGCCTCAGGGGGTTGTAGAAAACCTCGAAGTGCTCTCTATGTAGCTGGAGAGCATCATGTGGAGAGAGAGGCCTTCTCCAGCTCTGGAAGGCAGGGTTTGTTGGAAAGGTTTTGTTTACCCCTAGACAAAGGGTTGGTCTAACTGGGGGCACTTCAGCACTAGCTCGGAGGAGGAGGAGGAGGAGAAGTGGTTGTTACAACGTTGCTATGGTAATCTCCATCATTTAAATGATTTCATTTCCTACGGACCCTAAGATTTCCTGAGCATCTAAAATCAAAATGCGTGGCAGCACGTGCCCCGAGCTGTTGGTGTGTACTTTCCTCTTGCGCGGTGTCTGTCGGGACACGTGCCCCCCACGTGCAGCAGGCTGCCGGGGGATGCTTGGGCACTCTGCTCCCTGCACCTGGCCTGCTCTCCATGGGAGCAGCCCTGAAACTTGGCGATGGGCTGAGGTCTTGATCGAGCTGGGGCTGAGGGCTCCCTGGAGCTCTCTGCAGCATTGACCCTTACTGGGATGGTTGCAGAAAGCCCAGGATTGCCTGGGATCACCAAGGTTGGGGTCCCAAGGCCCTGGGGTAACCTTGTACTCCCACCATCGTCTGATCAGGGATTTTCTGACTTGAAATTCACCCAAAAAGTTCAAGCAAACACCATGTTTTTAACAGGGGTGAATATTCTGATGGTTTGGCTTGATGGTTCGGCTGGTGTTGAGGTCCTGTTGGTGAAGAGTGGGGTGGGAAAGCCAAGCAGGATAGGAGGAGAGCTTGGTCCACGTGCTTGAGCTGCTCCAAGGTCCAGCATCGGCCGTGCTTTTCAAGGACTGGAGCTGTGGGTGGACATGCCACCTCTTTGGGGGCTTCATTTGGGCTGTGGTGAGCAGTGATGAGCTGTGATAGTTAGGTCAGCCGTGGAAGCTCTGGAGCTGTGGTGTTTTTCTTGCTTGCGACCAGACTACTGCAGTTATTAGAAAGCTGAATTCCCTCTGCCTCCAGAAAAATTAGAGTGGTCAAGAAGTTACAAGTTCCTCTCTTTAAGAAAAGGAAAAATGTATCTCGATGGGTCAAGGTAATTTGCTGGTTTGTGACCTGTGGCCACTGCACGTGTCTTTGGTTTGTTTTGATGGCTGCAATGTGGTGGCCGGAGGCCGATGCTGAAGTGGGAGCGCTGGATGCTCATGGGCACACGGGGGGCTTCTTGTTGCTGTGGTGGGAGCAGGCAGCCCCGTGGCAGGGGCCGTGGCTGGGGAAGGGATGCTGGGAGGGCTGGTGCGGGACGGGGAGCTGGAAGTGGCTGGCAGCGTGGGGCATGCCTGCCAACTCACCTGAGGCTGGGTGAGTTGGTGCCTGCCCTTGGCAACCTGCCTGCGCAGCAGGGATGCCCTGCGGCCCCGCAGAGATCCCACCCCAAACCCAGAGGGCAGGGCTGGCTGCTCTGGCACGGAAAGATGCTGGCAAGCTGAATAGATAATGCTCCTGGACCCATGGGGAGCCTGAACGCTGCTCGCTCAGGTGCCTCTGCCCCACTCTCAGTTGATGGATGGATGGATGTGCCACAGGTAACTGTGGGGAAGGACTCTCACAGACCCACACGGTTGTGATTTTGCTGGTGGGAGAGTGAAGTGTCGAAGGACAAGCACGGCTTGTGTCTGCCCAGATAAATTGTAGGGCTGCAACCAGCAAGGCTACTTAAAGACAGTGCGGCAAATGGTCTTCAGCTCTCAAAATCCATATGGTCTGAGCAAAATCCCGCTGAAGAGCTGGTGGGAAGCTTTGCCTTTTTCTTCGCTGGGCTTCTGCGCCAGGCCGTGCTTCACCAGGGGATGTTAGCAACCCGTCCCAGCGTATGGGCACTCTCAAATCCATCATGCTTTCCCCATTTGAAGCAAATGGCTTGAGATAATAGTAGTCTTAAAACTGTAATTTACTTTTTGTGAAGGGGGAATTATAGGGAGCGTAAAGTCTTTTTTTGGGGAAAAAAAAAATTACAAAAAGCTTGCGTAATGAATGTGATGGGAGAGGAAACACTGGTTGTCTTTGTGCCGCTTGTTGCTTTTTGGTGTGTGTCCGGACTTGGAAAGTTCTCTGGTGAATTTGGAATTAAATCCTGCCTGGGAAGGCAGTGCAATTAGAGGAATGTGTGGTGTGTGGTAGGAGTTGGGGAAAAATGGTGTTTGTTTCCAGAGCAGCTAAACACTCATGAAGACGGGTTACCCAGGCAGGGGCAGAGGGTTTGCCCTGGGGATGCCTCACATGAGGGTTTGGCCCTGGGTCCCCACTGGCACAGGAGCAGCAGCTCCTGAGCATCGTCCTGCTCTTGTGCACTTCCTCTGGGGTTCCTGCACCCTGCCAGGGGATGAGCATCACTTCTGGCAGGGTGCTGCAGGGAAATGTTATGGCTCAGCTCACCCAAGGGCTGAGTGGAGTTTCAGGGTTGAGTGGAGGGGAAGTTTTTCTCGGTGGCAGCACATGTGCCCAGGGCATGAGGTGCCCCTTGGAAAAGGGGTAGGAGCTGCTGCAGAGTGGGAGAGATGAAAGGGAAGGGGGCACCTCTTGGTGGGTGAGGATGGAGCGTGCGTGTTTGCACGCACCGTGTAATGGTGGCACTTTGCAGTTGGGGGAACAAACTGCAGGCAGCAGAAGCGGTGGTGGCACAGATCTCCTTGCTGTTGCCTGCTAGCTCGACTCTTTGGATTAACTGCGAGTGATTTTCAGATTGCTGGTTTAAATAGAGCACCTGAGCAGGCATTAAATTGCCCCGTGGCACCTCCGCAGCCTCTCTCCAACATTAGCGAGAGATGCTTCTGAACCAAAAGTGTGTTTGTGGCACCACATGTTCCTATATTCGGCAGTGATGGCTAATTTTTTTTTGTAAATTGAATAAATCATGTTAAAAAAAGTTAATGAGGCATTTAATTAATTAACAATGTAGAGTTTTATGGTCTTTATGGTTACATTTTGTGGTTAATGACATTCTTCTTATAGCCTCTTAACACAGAATTGCCTGACAAAATTATCCTTTTTGTCCAGCAGCAGGTATTCCACCCTAGGACGATCCTTTCCTTTTTACAAAAATAGATAAAAAGGTCTTTTATTTTGAGTTGCAGAATCTATTTTAAATGGTAACTGCATGCTAAAAGTGGAGCCGAATACAGCAGCTGCTTCTGCTACCTATATCCATCTGCTAATTTGTCTGGCAGGGTGGTCTGGTTTTGAAGGAAAATTCATCCCTCTGGGGTATAATTTTTGCACAGCCCTTTTCTTACGGGCTTGAGCCGAGTGCAGGGTAAAGATCATCTGTTCCAGCCCGAGTTTTGGCCTTCAGGCTTATTAGCAGGGACATTAAGAGCCCCCTGTTCGGTGAGAGGTGGGACTGTGGGGGGGATCCCAGGTTAAACTGGTGGGTGCATCAGGTGTAGGAGGTGGACCGCTCTGTCCCGGCGGCAGATGATGGGGGATGCTCTGGCTCCTGGGACGGGCAGCTCATTAGCTCCCTGCTTTAGCCTGGTTAGTGAGGGCCTGCTAAAAGAGCAGCTTCATGCTGTATCCTGGATACCAGCTCTTGGGTCAGGTATACCCAGAACACAGATTATTGCGGGCTTTCTGGTAGATTTTTGAAACGGGAAGAATAAATGCATCGCACCCGGCGGTTGTTTTATTCCCCTGTTTTGGCAGAGCCAGCCCTCGCCCCCCCTCCACACCTCCATCCCGCTTTGTGAGGATGTCGCTCAGCCTTCGAGAGGAGCAAATGCAAAATTAATGGCTTGCTGCTAATCTGGGAAGGCGGGAGCTATTTTATACATGCAGCATCACTTAGAAATGTGTTTGGGGTTTTTTTCTTCTTCTTTTTTCTTTTCTTTTGCATCTGACACAAATCGAGGCAGACTCGCACCATCCTAAATTTTTGGTTGAGTGATGGAGCAGTCATTGTTTCAAGGCCGCACGACGGCACAGAGCCGAGTCTGGCCTATGCTCTCAACCGTGGTATATTTGACTGCAAGATGAATTGTGTTAAATTCACATGGCTTCCCACGGCGCTGGGCTCGTTATTGGAACCTGGTGCCTGGCTTTAGTTCTGCATGCAGAAAACCAGGGTGGGTGAAAATGGGATTTCCCCGATCTTGATAGAGCTGGGCTTTTTTTTTTGTTGTTGTTGTTGTTGTTTTCGTTTGCCAGTAGCAAACCGTCCTTTGTGTGTCTTAAATGTGTTTTGTTTCAGGTCATGCGCTTTTTCTTTTAAAATCAGACTGACGTCGGCGGTGCTGCTGTTGTGCTTGCAGAATTTTCTGCTCAAAAATGCAGAGGCAAGAGTAAAAAGCTTCCTGCTAGCTTTACGCGTGGAAGTTTTGAGAAACGGGAGAGCTGAGGGTTTTGTCTGTGAAATTTGCGCGGTCCCTTTCTGTGAGGATTCCTGACGTTGGGGGCCACAGGAAGGTCCCTGCGGGATGTGGAGCTTCTCGGTGCGACCAGCTCCGAGAAGCAGTGCTGTCTGCCACGGCTTCTGAATAAACACGACTTCCAGTGGCTCTCCCTTCCCTTTTCCTTTTGACTTACCTCAACAAGAGTAATTTAGGCATTAGGGATTTTGTGTCTTTGCCTTCCCCCCCCCCCGCCTCGAGAAGAGAAACGTATGCATCTCCGCAGCAAGAAATAACTCCCGTGTATCTTGTTTTTCCTTCTCCTTTCCAGGAAGTGGTTCTGTATTGTTTGGAGAACAAGGTGTGTGATGTGAATCATCGTGACAACGCGGGTTACTGTGCCCTGCACGAGGCCTGTGCCAGAGGCTGGCTGAGCATCGTGCGGCATCTCCTCGAGTACGGGGCTGACGTCAACTGCAGCGCTCAGGATGGAACCAGGTTAGCAGCAACCCCCCCACACCCTAGCCTCCCCTGTCCTGAGTGGCACCCCCAAAGTAGGGGATGCGCGGTGGCCGCCTTATTGCTGGTCCCTGGACAGGAGAACGTAGGACTTGGTGACCTCCCCTGCTCTCCTGTCAATAGAGCCGTGGGGGCACACTGTTGTGACTCGTGTTCAACTGTATTTTATTTTTATTTGTCCCTCTGGGAATTCTAATACGTTTGGTTTGGTTTTTTGGTGATTTTTTTTTTTTTTAAAGAGTTTGTGAAATAGGCGCTCCGGGTCCTTTGAGTTGTGCCCAAAGAGTGGGCTTATGCTTTGTTAGTAGGGTTGCTTTTAAGAGTACTTCAGGCTTTAGCAGGGACTGGGGATGTGAGTCCTATATATGCTATGTAAAAATAGTGTCTTGCTGAACTCTTATCTGCTCATTTGATATTTTGGAGCTATTTTTGTTGATCTCGAATTTGGCTTTTTTTAGTTTCCTTCACAGAATGGTAGGTGTGCTTAGTTCCTGTTCCCGCAGAATACATAAGGAGCTTTTCTGTTTGTTTGTTTGTTGGGGTTTTTTTTCACTTTGTGGAGCTAGAAATGCCACTCTGCACCTTTTGAAACAACTTGTGCATCTCCTAAAGTACCTCTTTGACCACCTCTGCGGGACTGACCTTGAGATAACTTTTCCTCAGCATATGCAAAACATTATCCAGTCTATGCATTTTGGGGATGGCTGGCTTTGTATTCTGCCAAGCTTCTGCAGCTTGTTATCTTAAATGGTTTATCGCATTCACTATCACCATCTAAATAGCCAGGGAGGTAAAATTAGCATAACTAAGAGTCTGCCTCTTTTGTTTTTAAGCTCTTTACTTATTAACTTGGGAAGGGAGGAGCCAGGAAAACAAAAGTCCCAAGAGGGCCGGTAAGGATGGTCCATTAGAGGTTCATGATGGTCAGTTGTTACCGGCCCATCACAGCCCAAAGGAAACATTTCTGGAGAAAGATTGCAACTCTGCCTGGATTGTCAGATTCCTTCTCCATCTTACACTTCTTTGTACGAAGTCTCAGCCCTGTAGGCTGACAAACAGCCCTGCATTTTCTGCTGTCGCCAGCTTTAATATGTGACCTATGCAACAGCGGCCACTTGCCATAAAAAGAATCCTAAATTATTTTTGTCTCGCTTGCCGGAGTAACCTATATAGAAAATTAACCCCGCAAAGTTTCTGACCAGTCTTAATCATCCGCCAGTTCAGAGTCCACCTTTGATTTCGATTCACAGATAGACCTGGTTTTCAAGGATGAAACTTGGCTTGTGTACCCTGAGAAGTTGTTTTGGGGAAAACGCATTTTAGAAACAAACATGATAGTGATCTGATCATAGATGGCAATGTCAGAACTCAGCTTGCAGTTTCTTTTCTTATGGCAGACTTGCTTTTTGTTTGAAAATCTGCCCAACAGGCAGTGTGAATCCAAAATGCATTTAATACACAGATGAAAGGGGGTCTAGCTGCCCTGAGTTGGACAGGACAGAAAGCAGAAGCTTCTATACGAAACTTCTGATCAGTGTTATCTCCTGCCTTTTGGTAGGGTCAGGCTTTTCTGTCTCTGTAGAGTAAATCGTGACATTCATAAGACAATTACTGTTTCTCTGTTGAAGCCTCAGTATGTTTCTGTCCTTTAGGAGGAAAAACCCCACAACTTTTAGGAGGAAACTTTAGGAGGAAAGAAGTGTCAGTCTTCCTCAACTGTGTTGCTTTTCAAATTTTAAATTCAAGTTCCTGAACCCCTTGGAAAGATATTAAAAAAACAAACAAAAAAACCCAAGAAGCCCACCAAAGACTTCTCCTCTCCTTTTTTTTAACTACACTGAATTATGCCTTACTGCCCCCTCCGCCACCTCACATGCCCAGTAGCCAAAGATAATTTGGGTAGTGCTGGAAGCTCTCAAGTCCCCAGGACAGTAACAGTGGAAGTGTTTAGTTCTGTTCAGCCAGTTAGGGTAAATCTGCATCGAGTGATGTAACCACATGAGCCGTGATGTCACGGCAAACGCTGTGTTCTTAGGGTGGCAGCCTGGGGTGTCACTTGCATCCCAGCTGCCTGAAGCTTCGGTCTGCATTACTTGCTGCCCACCACCTCTGTGGTCAGCTTTTTTGGAGGACACTCTCTGAAACAGTTGTGACAAGTGTGAGGTTATGGCTTCAGTCTGAACAAAATGCCCATAGGGATATGAAGGACGTAGGAAAGTCCTCCCAAGTCAGTGCATCTCCTTTCGGTCCGGCCTGAAGTGCTCAGATTGATACAGTGGTTTTGCATGTGAGTGTCTAAGTTTTGGAAATGAAGCAAAGACCCAAGCCTCTTGCTTTGGTGTTGGCTTTTATCTACCTATGCGTCCAGTCTGTCCTTCCTGAATTCAATAGATAATCTAGGCTTTCAGCCTCTGGTTTCTGATACTATCATAAATCTCGGTGAAGCCAAAAGCCAACAAAGTGCCTGACTGCAATGGCCAGAACAAGGAGGTGATGGTGTCTGGGAGGGGATGTGGGTATGGTGCAGTCCTTCCATTTAGAATCATAGAGTAGAATTGTCTAGGTTGGAAGGACCTTAAAGATCATCTAGTCCAACCATCAACCTAACTCTGACAAAAGTCACTAAACCATATTCCTAAGGTCTACGTCAACCTGTCTTTTGAACAATTCCAGGGATGGTGCCTTGACCACTTCCCTGGGGGAATGGGGCAGCCCATTCCAATGCCCGATAACCCTCTCTGTGAAGAAATGGTTACTAATATCCAATCTAAGCCTCCCCTGGTGCAACTTGAGGCCATTGCCCCTTGTCTCCCAAGTCTCAGAAGATAGGACAAGACCAACCCCCACCTCTCTACACCCCCCCTTCAGATAGTTATAAAGCACGATAAGGTCTCTTACCCACAGCTAAGCCCTGGGGCTCTGCCTGCAGCACACTGTGTCTCTCTCTGCCCCAGTCACAGCACATCTGTCTGGACAGGCTAAATACAGCCACTCTATGTTTTTTTCCCCTTAAACTCCAGTTTCTATGTTTTTCCCCTTAAACTCCATGCTTTCCAAATGCAGTGCCTGCAGACCCTGAATACGCAGAATGCTGCTGCTGAATTAGTGGCTAATCAAAGATTATTGTAGAACCGGGAGAGATCTTTAAGACTTGTCTCGGAGGTGCCACAGTCACTAAGGGCATTAATCGTCTTACCTATAAATAATAATAGACTGTACTTAAGAGGTGAGCGCTTTCCTTCCCTGACAGGACCCCAGAAGCTCAACAAGGGGCGATGGATGACCAGTGCCTGACTTTAGCAGGGATGGTTGCTGGTGTCTTTGGCTTTATCTCCTTGTTCTTCTCCTCTTTCCTCCGCAGTGTGCCCTGGATGAACCGGCGCTGCTTTAGAAACAAAGCTGCCTGCTAAAAATACAGGCATCTCCTGCCCGTAAAGCGAGGCCTCTCTCTTGCTTCAGAATTCTCTCTCTAGATTTGCTCTCCGCAGCCAGTTTTGCTTTATCCTTCTCGCTGTCAGCTGATGAGCTCAGCCTTTTTTTTTTTTTTTTTTAAATATTTTTTTCCCTGGGAGGACCATGCCAAGATGGCTCTCTTCCTGAGTCCTTTCAGCTGGTCTTGGCAGAGCAATACCCTCCAGCAGCTAATTGCTTAAAGAAGAGGCAGCTGATGTAGCTGCCCTCCTGCGACGTGTGCCTTGCCTCTTCCGTGGGGCAGCCTTCGTAATGGAGTGCATGGAAAGTCAAAATAAAACGCCAAGATACGGTATCACTCGGCGAGTTACAAGACCTCTTATTGCCATGAAGAAAACGCTAATGGTGCCTGAAAGGCTGGGAGCAAACCCTGGCTGGTCTAAATAGTTTATAATTTTGGTGGTGGAATGATAAACCCCCAGTGAAATGTTTTCCTGACTCTGGTAGCGGTAAAAATAGTAGGAAGAATTCGACAGTACACAAGAGAGGGTTGAGATGTGCGTCTCCTGTAGGATATTGCAGCTCTCAAATGTCCCCAGATCCTTCTGGGGCCTTTCAAAGGGTTTGTTTTAGAAACGAGCTGTACTACCGTTAACTGTACCATTAGGGATAGAGAGTATTTATTTCCACGATGCTCAGGGTGGAAAAGATTATATGGGCAAAGCAGCCTGGAAGAGGACTCACAGGGATCTTTTTTTTTTCCTTTCCTTTTTTTTTTTTCCACATCTGAAAAAGTTGCCGACTCCAGTAGTCACTTCTGCATCCTACAAAGAGGGATGGTTAAACTGCCAAGACTGAAAAAAATACTCCCTCCTCTGCTGGCCCTGGTGGGAGAAGCAAGCGAGTTGCATGGTCCCACTCGTGAGCTTGCCAAGAAGCCATGCTAGCCAATAAAAGAGTCTGTCAGTGCTCTGTTATTGCCTTTTTTCCCCCCTGCCTTTTCTATGGGGAATTTCCTTCTCCCCCCCCCCCTCCCCAGGCCACTGTTTTCTTTCCTTCCTTCACTTCCTACTATCTATTATTCTTCCTCCTTCCACGCAGCTTTACTGTGCCTTTCCTTCCCCTTGCCTCTATAAAGTCCCCTCTGGTGCCTTGGGTGGCTTCCTTGTGAGCTGGCAGGTGACAAAGACGGGTTTGCCTGCTCCACTGCCTGCCCCACTGCCTCTGCCCCACTGTGCCAGGCTGGGTGACCCATAGAAAGGGACGGGGGGGATCCCATTTTAAGGTTTCAACCGATGCTCTGCTGTTTTTTCCTTCCTGGGGAATGCCCAGGCGCCCTTTAATAAACTCGTCCGGGTGTCGTTAAATCGATTGAAATGCTGGGCGGTGATTTAGATGCTGTTTTTAATAAGTTAAGGGATCATCTTGAATTCATTACTGCTTCAAAAGCCACTTAGGTAAGTCAGTTTCAAAAAAAGCCCCAGCAAAACAAAAACGAATGAGAAAACCCACAAACCCACAGCACTCCATCCTCCCTCCCCCAAAACAGAAAATGCTAATTCTGAAATAAAATGGAAAACGGTTCAAAATTGAAGACTCCAGAGGGAAGTGAGGGAGTGGGGGGAGGAAAAGCATCCCCAGCGTTTGGTGGCAGCCGTAGCTCTCATCTGTCCCCGCTGCCTGTGGCCAGACTTCCAGCCAGGGATGCTTCGTGCCCGCTGGGGGACAGCGGGGCTTGCAGCAAGGCTGACCTTTCCGGCTGTTAGATACTCGGGGTGTCGTGACCCGGCAGCTCGGGCCTCAGATGCTTGCTGGTGGCCAGAAACACCCGATACTTCTTCAGCCTCCCTGTCAGCACCCCTCTTATTTGTTACCTCTTGTGTTGTATTGCCCGGGGTGTACCCTGGATGCGCGGGGCGATGCTGTGGCAGTGCCTCTGCGGAACACCCGGTGGGGAGGTGGGAGGGTGAGGCTTGCGGGGGACCCTGGGAACGCTGGCTTCTCCAGCACTGCTTGTCTTGGGGGTGCCAGATACTGTTATGTTAAGAGACGTCCCCGAGAAACTGCAAAGGGATATCTTGACCCTTTGCAAGTGGTCCTCGGGGACCTCTCTGGTCTTAACATTTCAAGGTGGCTTTCCAAAGAGCAGCACATCAGGCTTTGCAGACGTGTGTGCATGTCTTGTGCTGTCTGGTGCCAGGGGTTCAAAATCGCCTCCTTGGTTGCTGTCTTGGTGGTCTGGGGTGTACAGGAGGCAGGAGGGGTGGCATGAGCCCTCTCTCCATAGGGAGTGAGCCTCAGGACTCTCCCAGGTGCACCTCCTCACGTCAGTATAGCATGCATATGTCAAAACCAGAACTGCGTACAGCTTTCCAGGAAGAGGGGAGCAAGCAGGAGTGCTTCACCAGTGGCAGATGTTAATCACCCTAAATCTCAGCCTACTGGAAAGCACATGGAATAAATACACCCAGAATGTATTTCTTTTTGAGGTGGATCAGTTCCCCCCCCCCCCCCCCCAACTCCCTGCCACCAGCAGGGCCACGTGATTGATGGGAAAACAGGGGTGTACTTTCCTCTTCTGACTGGTCTGATCTGCCTCTCCTTGCCCTGAGCTCCCGTGGGTGCCAGTCTGTACCACAGCCAGGATGGCACAGAGGGGACATGCGGCAGAAGGAGTGGTGGGGGGCAGCGGTGTTGACAGCCTAAAGGAGGAAGAGGAGGAGGAGGAGGAGGAGTGTAGGTAGAGTGGAGTTGAACTGCTGCCATCGCTGGCCATTGAATTTGACCCCCCTTTCGATTCCCTGCTCATCGCTCTCTAAGGAAAAGATGGGATTTTTAACACATCTTCATTAGTCTGAAGGGTAATATGTTCTACTTCCAGACAACTCCCCGTTACGTATAATCAATTTTAAAGGCAAAAGTTAATGCGATTTATAATTAGCGATGAGGAATTCAAACCTGGAATTGCAGGCATCTGTATTAATGAATAATCCTTCTGTAGGCTCACAAAATCTATGTCTGAGCTTGTATAGATTGCTCATGCCGCGTAAAATGCGTTAATTTCTGGGTGGACTAAACTTAAAATAACATGTTTTTCCGTTCTCCCGAGTAGAAGGGCGGAATTGTGCTGCAGAGGTGTTCACGAACACTGTTTAAAGAGGATATCGCGCAGACGTTATATTCCAAATTTTCATAACTTATTTCTGTGTATGTAATTCAGGAGCTTTGGCTAACTGATTTCCGTGCTTGCCCAGAGGCAGGCTGAATGAGCCCTTACTCCGCAACACGCTGTTAAATTGGCAGAGATTTGGAACGGTAGAGTGACTTGCAGCAAAATTATGTTTGTGGGGCTTCACGCAAACTCCTGCTTTCTGTTAGAGCAGTGTAATTATTTTACTGGCCCTTGAAATATGTACGATGGCAGCGAAGAAACGTAACAGAAATATCTGCCCCGAGCAGTCTTAACTGTGGAAAGACAAGAGGGGAGGGGAAGATGTGGAAGTAAAACCGACAATAAGATGATTGGCAGCTGTATTAGTGTTATTTGCTATAAATAACTTTGATCTGAAGTCAGAAGTTCCTTTTCAGACACATTTGCATACTACTGTCGAGTCAGAATGTAATGCCGTGATCTCTTTTATTTCCCCCCAGACCAATCCACGACGCGGTCGAAAACGATCACTTGGAAATTGTCCGCCTGTTACTGTCTTACGGTGCTGATCCAACGCTCGCGACCTACTCTGGGAGGACCATCGTGAAAATGACCCACAGTGAGCTCATGGAGACCTTCCTCACAGGTCCGTGGCCATGTTTCGTGGGGTCGTGGCGAATTGGGGGGATGCTCCCTGGCCCCCCCAAAGTCCCTGCCACCTGGCGGGGGTGGCTCCAAGCCAAGGAGCCCTAGGGGAGGCTGCAGGAGCTCCCTTTCTGCCTCCAAACACCCCGACTGCAGCTGTCGGTGGGAAGCGTAGCCATGCGTGGGGGCTCCTTCTAATTGAAACTCTTAATAAGTCATAAGGATTATGCCACTATCAGATTTGGTCGGTAGGTAGGTAGGAGGTCAGTGGGCTGTTTCAGTGCCTTCAGTTTTCTGCTTGAAATGAAAATAAGAAACTTGCCAAATGGAATAGCTGTTGGTTAAGCATAGTCATGTTTTCCTGTGGTGTTACTTTTTATCCTCTAATACTAATCTTTTTTCAACTTCTGCCTCATTTTATATCTGAAATGCTATAAAACGGTATTAGACTTTTGTCTTTAACATATCCATGAACTTATAGGGTTTTAGTTTTTTTTCTTATTAGTTTTGGGTAAAGGCGCTTGCATTCCCTAATTACTTACCTCCAAAAATGTTTGCAGTGTTCACAGTCAGTGGGTTTAAGTACCCATCCGCTTCCCTGTTTAAATGGTGCAGGGTAGAAAGCACATAGGTGTATCAGGACTAAAGTCCAGTGTCTCGGACTTCCCTAGCATCTTGAATCCCAGTATCTTTTCATCAACTCAACTAGCAAATCTCCTAAGTTTTGTCCATAGAAAGGAATTGCATCTTCTGAATATATCTGTGTGAAAAAAACCTTTTTTGGTTGGTTTCTCTGGGGCCACTGTTTCATTCCTAAGTCAGTGTCCAGAATAACTGTGCAGGCTACAAGGTGTGGTACATCCTATCTTTCACAAAAATAAAATGCTGCTCTCAGTTTCTGAAGCTTAATGTTGGTTCTGTCCCTGTTTGGCCTTGGGTGGGTGATTATTTGATGTGGTGGGTCATTATTTGGTGTGATGAGAGAAGGAATGCAGAAGAGAAGCGAATTCCAGGAATATTTGTGAGAATTGTGTGTGTATGTGCTGTTTGGCTGTTGTTTGTAGCGTGTGCCTCAGGAACCCAGCGTGGATTTTTTTGATGGAAGGTATGGAGGATGCATGGTGAGACGGCACGACACACGGTCTGCTAAACTTGCCAGCTTTTTGTTCTCATCAGTATGTTTTTGTTGTTGTTTTTTCCTCTCCAGAGTATTTAACTGACCTGCAAGGTCGAAGTGTTGACGACCCTGGTTTGTACTGGGATTTCTATGGCAGCTCTGTGTGCGGTGAGCAAATGTTACCCTTTATTTCTTCGTATGCGGAGACTTTCAAAACATGAGGCACATGGGGGTGGGGGCTGTTTTGTTTTTGTGGTGGAGGAAGCTAGGAAGGAAGCAAACTGATTTTATTTACAGATCACATTATTGTGAGAAAAAAAAAAAAGCAAGACCTGCAGCAGCCTCGTCAATGCTGACTTGGCACCTGTATTTAATTTTATTTAGATCCAAAAGATGAGTCTGGATTTGACGTCTTGGCAAATCCTCCTGGCCCAGGTGATGAAGACGAAGATGGCTTTAGCGATGTGTTCGAATTCGAATTTTCAGATGAGCCTCCCTTGCCGTGTTACAACATTCAAGTGTGTCTCTCTCAGGGGTAAGAACAAATACAGGGTTTGGGGTAAAAATCGCGTGAGATGATCTGCCTGGGATGGCAGCAGCTTGTGTCTGGGGGGAAATGTGTTTTGCATTTATCTAATGTAAATGAGCGAGAAATACCGTAACTGCCAGGCTTTTTAGAAAAAAGCTAATGGGAGGTGAGGGGGGGGGAAAGGCTGATTTGTTGGGGCTGTGTTTTGAATGCTGTACTTCTGATCGGAATGAATGATGTTTGAATGTAGATTCCTTCCTGCATTCCAGGCAGGATCTTGGTATAAATCCCAAAATACAAGTGCTTCTAGCCCTTAAATTTGGATATCTTGTTTGTTAAGGTGTTCTTAATTTTATTTAATGGGCTTTTCTGTATTAACTGAGTGGGTGACGAAACGACAGTGTTACTGCAAAACTGGTTTAAAGCCCTGGATTATATCAAGCAAATAAACATCTTACAGAAGATACTATGATACTTAATAATAAAAAAAAACCTTGAAAATTTTATCATCTGTTATATTCAAGATATAAATTAGCTTCATAAACAGCTGCCGTTTGTCATTTGCACCAGTTTGGATGACAGTTGTGGGAAAAATAGTTCTAAATATTAATCATGCAGGACTGCGGGTTTTAGCATGTTTTATTATTTGGGTGGTGAATATAACTCTGAAGTGGGCAAGTACAAAGATTCAATTTAAAAATTGTCTTCTTAGTCTAAGAAGAAACCCTTCAATTGACTTGTATTTAATAGTGGCATCTCTGGAAGTCAAGAGATGCTGAAATGTCTGATTATAACTCTAGGCCATCTCCTAACCAGCTAAATGGTAGTTGGGCTCAGCTGGGCAGATCTTTAACTGTGGGAACTGTGGGATGGGATGGCTGCTGACCCACGTGTGCCCCCTGCATGCCTGGTCCCCCTCCTTCCCCAAAGCAGCAGGCAGTGGTACCACCATGAGTAAATACATACACGCCTGCACGTCGATTATATTCGCCCCCCTGGGCGATGGTCTTGATTCCAGGGGGGTCGTTGGTGTGAGTACGGTCGGGGAGGCTTTGTCACACAGGGTCAAGAAGCCCGATGTCAGTTTATTGGAGCCTCTTTCTCCTTCGCTTCCACAGACCACGAAACTGGCTTCTGCTCTCGGACGTGGTGAAGAGGCTAAAAATGTCATCTCGCATCTTCCGCTGCAACTTCCCCAGTCTGGAAGTTGTCACCATCACGGAGGCAGAGTTTTACAAACAGACTTCCCTCAGCCAGTTGTTCTCTTGTGCTACGGACCTTGAAGCTTTTAACCCGGAGAGCAAAGAGCTGTTGGACTTGGTAGAGTTCACAAGTGAGCTCAAGACTTTGCTGGGCTCCTCGCTTCACTGGTTGCATCCACACGAGGACCCTCCCTTCGACATCCTCTGGTGAACCATCAGGCCATTTAATGTACAGTGCTCTATACAGTTACTTCTTTATGTATATGTGTTCAAATGCAATTGTTTCTGTAAAGAAAGGACACTATTAAATATGAAAATATCTTTCCTTTATATAAGAGATCTGAATTCCAGTTGGATGGATTTTGGAAGAATTTTTTTTTAACTTCAATCAGTTTTTACAAAATTGTTATATAATGTTTCTTTAAATGCACACAGGCTTTGGGATAAGTTTGTTATTACTCGGAACACATTTTTTTTTTTAAAGAACACACCCACACATTGACTTTGTTTCATACAAAGCACTGATTACACAGGACATACTTTTTCTAGGTGATGTGATCAAAGTCGTGTGGCTTGTTTGGGAGAAAGAATTCGGTAAGGCACTTGGTGATATTATTTTTGTTTTTTTGTTTACAGAATTACCTGCTTTGGCCAGGTAAGCACTATTGAATATAATTCAATAGTTTGTAATATAAATTAAACCATATCCATACGCATCAACTAATTGTAAGAACTTTTATATCCTAATTTAAAAGCTGTGAAATTTAGTTTTCACACATCAAACCGGATTGTTTATATATGTTTAAACATTTTATGCTCTTTATTTAAAGAAGACTTTGAACTATTTTTTCTGTACCTTGTAAAATATTGAAAAACTAACATATGTTGAAGTTGCTTGAAACTGTACATAAACTAAATTTTCTGAATTGTGTGTTTATGTTTGAGATCTGTGTTTTAACTTTGTAAGTAAATCTCCTGCCTTTGTATTTATATTTTACAAAAATTTTCTTAAAGGCAATAAAACTGTTGAGAAATGAAGAGGCTAAAGCGACTCCCCATGAATCCCGTGCCTGGTTGCGAAATGAGCCCCGACTCATTAATGTTTATGAAAGGAGGCTCCACGTGCGGTTCCCGAAGCGGAGCAGAGCTGGCTCAGGGGCCGGCGAGGAGCCGATGAAATCTGAGGTAGAATCTGCATCAGCTTTCTAAATTCAAGGTTACAGGAAAACACCGAGCAGGTGCCTTTTGTGGGACCCGGGGTATTCACAATTCTTTCTCCACCGCCTTTTAGTTAAAGAAGTGTGAATAGGTTCAATTATTTTCTCTCCTTTGTCATCATTTTGAGTTGAATTGGCTGAATTCTCTTTTCAGTGGTATCTGCAGAGAGGAGGAAAATAGTACCAGGGAAAATGCTTTAGTTTTAATGTGGAGCATTAAAGCTATAAGCACACTTTGGGAATGATCTAAAGGGACAGTGACCGGAATGTCACTTTTACACAGCTTGGTACCTTGCATCTAAGAGGTTGGGCTCCCTGGGCTTGGGCAGGCCCTCTCTTAAGGGTCTGTGTCTGCCCTTCCACTTGTGGAAAAAAATTCTTGCTGTGAACCCCAACTCTTTTTGAGTTTTGCTTTGGGGCTGTATTCAACACTAGTGGGTTCCATGAGAGCCAAACGCTTCAGCTGGGATGTTTAAATCCTGCTGCTCTCCTGATGAGGGCCAGGACACCCACCAAAAGCCTCTCCAGTAGAGCACCTGGTCCATCTGAGGAAAGCATCTGGGAGAAAGTTTCTCCATCTGTGGCAGTGAGGCTCAGAGGTTTTGCTTGGTGCACAGTTTCTTAGCTCTCAGGTGAGCTTAAGAAAGGATGTGAATTACC
Organism: Scolopax mira; assembly: GCA_004320125.1. Lineage (NCBI taxonomy): Eukaryota > Metazoa > Chordata > Aves > Charadriiformes > Scolopacidae > Scolopax > Scolopax mira. The sequence continues at coordinate 207,047 of BJBW01004044.1, read as the reverse complement.
CTTGTCCTGAAGGTATGGGAGAATGATGCCTCATTCCTGAAGGTGCCCCAGAGGAAAAGGCACGGAGCTGATGCCTCTCCTGGTGTGTTCCCATCGAGTCTGGAGACAGAGGTGTGTACTGTGTGGCGTGCAAGTGGGACTGCTTCTGGTGTTAAGGTGATTCTGCAGTTGAGCCAAGAGGCGAGAGAGGGGTCCAACAGCTGTCTGCTGCTGGCACCTGAAGTCCCATCCCCCTGACAGGACAGGGAATTTTTAGTCCTAATACAACAACCAACATCTTTCTCCAGACTTTGGGTAAGGACGATGCTGGTCTCTCCATTTGACTTACGTGCACATTTCCTTTTAAGCCAGCCCCCAGCTCTGCAAGGAACTGAAACTCCTTACTCTCCAGTGCCGGCTGCTTTTAAGCCCTAATTTTCCTGGGAAGCAGAGGTGGGCCTGAAAAATTGAAAGCAAGGGAGAACATTGAGAGCAATTGTTACAGACGACTTTTATCTGATCAGCTGCGTAATGTGCTGGGATGGTTTGAACTGAGCATAAATCAGCTTCGTGCCACCTCTGGGGGTGTGTGGCAGGCAGCTTGCTCCTCGCCGTGCCCCACAGGCAAGCAGAAGATTGACGTGGCTTCCTCTTTTGGCCGGCTCCTCCTCAAAGGATCTCGAGCACGTGCTCCCCACACGTTCTCTGCCCACAGTTGGGCCTTCTCCATGCTGGCGCTTGCACCCGTGCTCGAATACCGTAACCGCCTCACGCTGTTGTAACGCAGCCGCCTGCCTGCCCCAGGGCTTGTGCTCTAAACATAGGACCTCCAGATCCCAGTGCTCTCCCTTGACGTAACGCAACCGTTTTATCTCCTAGGATGTACTTTTTTTTTTTAAAAGAGACTGTGAAGGTGCTCGAGGAAGCACGGAGGTTTCAGCGAAGGAGGAGAGCAGCATCCCGTGCTGTTGGCTGGGTTGACCCTATTCCGGCCAGTTTGGGAGAGACTGTCATGGGAGAGGCTGGCTGCGTGGTGTGGTTCTGCAGCAGGCAAGCCCAGGAGAGGGTTACCTCGGGGAGAGGAGCGATGGCAGCGTGCCGGCAGGGAGCGAGCGTAGGCGAGGGGAATGGCTGCCTTGCCAGCACTTGGGACGGGCTGAATCCTGCATGGGGCAGAGCTGGGGACTGAGCTAACTCCAACCAGCGTGGCAGGGCAGTCAGCATTTCAGCTTCTGGACTGATGCTGCTCTCCTTTAAAGTGCTTTCCCGCACATCCTCCTTGGGCCAAAGATGCTCACTTCTCCCTGCTGGCATTGCTCCAGGTTATTAAAAAAGTGAGGAAACAGAAACGCAGCCTTTGGGGATGGTAGAACTCTGAGGATCCCGTGCCTGGCCTTCTGCAAGGCGAAACTGCAGCGTCGATGCTGTTGGGGCCCACGCCAAGGTGTTTCCTTGAATTTCCACTGCTTATCACTTGGCTTTGCCTGGCTGGGGGGTTGTGCTGCCTCGGGGACCACGGGTGCAATAGGCCCCCATCTCCAGCTAGAGGAAGCAGGTGAGACTTACTGAAGGGGGTTTCCTTTGTCAAACTTTTCCTTGGTGCTGGCTGGGAAATCCCAGGAAATACCCAGCTCCAGGCTGGCTGCCTGGGGTTGGGGGAAAGCCACAGCACAGGCAGTGCTGGGAGGTTTTTTCCCCCAAGATAAGTGATGCCGCTGAGGACTGCAAAATGTTGAACTCCACCTTCTTGCCTTACCCAAGAGGACTGGGTTCTGCACAGTGGGTCAGCCTCGGCTTTTTCCCATTGAGGTTATTGCTCCTGCCAGACACTTCTCATTTCTTCTGTTTTGCTTGTCTCCCTCTTTTGCTCTGGTGGCCTAGCTGGAGACTTGTGCCAAAGACTCTGATACAGTGAGTGGCAAGCAAGGGCCAGAGGCATTTGGTCCTTGTTTGTGCTCTTTGGGAAGCAATCTGCTAAAAGCAGAGCCCAGATGCCTGCTGGAAGCCCGACCCAGCTTCTAGTTTGCAGGACCACAGGAGCAGAATGGAAATTGTCTTAAGAACGGCTCCCAGGGGCCAAGCTCACTCCATGAATCAAAGAGTTTGAAGCTAACTCCTCCCTTCATTTCTGTGCTAAATAACAAAACTATAGATGAAACCCATCGTTTGTGCATTAATATGAACAAGGTGTCAGGGAGTGGTAAATTCAGCCAGCTGCCATTCCCAGGCTCTGTGGGGCTGCAAGAAAACGCTCGGCATCATTCTTCAGTTTGTACAGGAAAAAAGGCACACATTGCTACTTTAAACTTCTGCAGATGCAACCTAACTGAAAAAAAAAAGAGTATTGTATCTGTTTAAAATTATTTGCAGAACATCATATTTTAATTTCAGTATGGGTCCAGTGTTGGTAGGAGAGGGCTTGGCACCACTACAAAAGACAGAAATGCTGAATGCCACAGTCTTGAAGACAAAGATTAGGTCTTCTCCATGTGCTTATTCACCATTGCATTTCTGCTAGAGGGAGGGGCAGGAGAAGAAATGGATTCCAACAAGTTTCACTTTGTGAGCCTGTAGCGTTGTCAGGGGAAAAAAAATCCCCAAACAGATCTGAAGAAGATGAAGTTCTCTTTAAGTACCGCATCTAGATATCCACACTGTCTTCCCACCTACATCAATCTTGCTAGTTCTGCATTTCATCCATTAGCCTGCTTTGCATGGGTTCATCGTGATTGCGTGGTGAAGAAATTGTATTTTTACTGCAAGTTAAGTGTGATGGATCATTAGGAGCAATGCTGCCTTCTACCCTTGGGGGTGCAGGCAGTGGGCTGCTGATTCCTGGTTTGCCAGCCCCAAAGCAAACCTTGTCCACGCCATGTGCACATTTTGCTCCAGTGGGCCGATGTGACTGTAGACGCTTGCTCTCTTGAGCCAGGTATGAACCACGATTCTGCTACTAAATAGATTTTCCTTTTGTTGTCACATTAATTTGCAACTCATTAATAGTGACAGCAGTGAGGTACTGCACTGATGCAGATTTGCATATTCATGACCAACTTATTATTAAACAAATAAGATTTCCCTGGCTTAGGAAGCACCCAGAGTAACGCCACATTGTGCATTATATCATCCTGGATGTTTTATTTTCTCTTTAATATGTTAATAGATGCAAGGGGCGCTCTTTTTTTTTAAATAAATGTGCATCTATAAAATAATGTGTAATTTAAAATATCAGAATCGTTTAAAGGGTAATCCATTAACAAACCTGCCAATAATTGAGCAGGAATAGCTCTTTAATGTACAAATCAATGAATCAATTCTAACTGCTGGCTTTGTGGCCTGAGGACCGTAACACGGGCAGTACCAGCAAGGCACAACCGAGCTGCTGCACGGGCGAGGTGAGCAAGGGGCAGATAGCTGATCCTGGGTTCTGTGGCTTGTTACAGTTAAAATGGTTTGGTTTTCAGAGGTTCTTTTGTTGCTTTCCCTTTAGAAGAGTGGTGGAAGAAAAAGTGAAGATTGTGCCCGGTGTGGTACGTGCTGCTGTCCTCTTGTCTTACGGATGCCTCTCTGGCACGGCTGGGAGAAATGTGGCCATCACAGCTCTGCAGACCCCCCCATCCATCCCCCCCTTATCTCTGCCCGCAGGTATTCCCTGCGGGTACCACCCTGACACCCGCTGGTGTCCTGCAGGCAGGTATTTCAGTTCACTTGTTAATAACAGCGATGGTCCTTTGCCCACAAAACAGCATAACTTTTTTTTCTACCGGGCTATTCAAGACTAGTCAGTATGCAGATCAAAACCCTCTTCAGCTCCCTGCCGCATCCATATTTTTTCATTCCTTTCTGGCTCTTTTAACAATTTATAGGGTATTGGGCATAATTACACGTATGGGAACCAGCTGGTTATTGCAAAGTTCCCCCCAGTCCTCTAGTTATTTTTTTTCCTGGCTTGACTTCCCAGAGGTCTTTGACAGCATTGCCTAATCATGAGGCCAAATACGGTTCTTACCCCATCCTGCTGCTTCCTTATGAGTCACAAGCCACCCTTTTTGAACCACTGGTTCAGGAGCTCCTATGGCTGGCTAATTGCAAATGGTGTATGGCCCTGAAGAGACACAGCTGAAATGGGATGGTGAAAGGCAGCCATAAGTCACCCCGAAGACTACATCCCTGTAGGTACAGAGCAGCGTGAGGCTGGTTTTAAAACCTGCACACAGCAACTTCCCAGTGCCTTTATTATCCCTTTATTATGCCCAGGGGATAATTTCATTTTTTGATGTGGGATCTGTCCCAATCTTCATCTCCTCGCCCAGGTCCTTGCCTGGCCCGATGAGGGGTGCTGTCGGGGCCCTAGCCTGATTTCCATTGCTCCGTGGGTGCAGCCATTTTCGCATGTCGAAGATGTAGAGGGTTAGGCAACACATGTGGCAGACAATCGTGGTGTCAGAGACAGTGCTTAGTATTTGTAGCTGTCAAAATTTCAAAGAAAGGGCTCTCTAATGAAACCCCTTTTCCAATATGCCATAAAACTCCTGTTTAAGTAAAGCCTATGCGAAGGCAAGTCCTGACAGGCCTCCTGAAATGAAAAGGGCAGATTATTTAACAGCTGATCAACACTAATAACCCTTGGCAAATACAGTATGCAAATTTAGCACCGGAGCCAAGATGCACCAAAGGGACTCTTCTCTAATAGCCTGGCCTGGCTGCTCTGAAACCGCCGCTGTTAATGACAGAGCCCAGCGCTGGGAGCGGCGAGGCCTGGGCTGCGAGTGCCACGTGTTAGGGCAGTGGTCTGCGGGTGCTTGTTTGGGAGAAGTTCCTCCACCGCCACAGGAATCTAATGGGCATTTGGTGTCTGGCCACTCGCTGGGGCCAGGCTTGGGCTCCCTCAGGCTGAGGCGCTGAAACTGGCAGCGTAAAGCACCGAGGGAACCGAAACAAACAGTTTGAAGCTGGATATCTTGTCTCCCCCCACCATGGCTTCTTAGGGAAAAATACCAGTGTTGAGTATCTCTGTGCTCTGCCAGCCTCCATTTCTCAGTTATGCCAGCCCCCTTTCTCAATTGGGCAAACACACGGGCAGAGTTAAGCTGGGCTCTGTTCTGGGTTTCCATGCAGATGAAAGCATGGGACAGGAGAAGGCACAGAGTGAGCACTTCATCCTTTTGCCCCTTAGCTCCACATCATGAGGGTGGCTTTGTAGCTGCCTGGCTGCTCTGGCTGACTTGGCTTCCCCAGCCCAGGGACCCTACCTGTGCTACCTGCTGGCTGCTGAGAGCACCTGGGGATTTGGGGTGCCTCACCACGGGGCAAGCTCAGCAGGGCAGCGACTGCGACAGACACATGACAGAGCAGGGCCTGTGTCAGCGATGAGTGCTACTGGATGGGGTGGTCCTGGCTGGGGCCCCCATGAGCTGCTTGTACTCGCTCACCCAGCGAAAGCCAGACCCAGGAGATCCTCAGGGTGGGGGGGGTACAGGGTGGGAGAGCATCCCCTGCAAGGGGAGGAGGCAGTGATGCCTGGCTGTGGGAGCAGGGCAAGGGGTCAGGGATGGGCAAAGAAGTGTTGCCCTTTTGGTGGCAGTGTGGCATTACCTTGGCTCAGAAAGATGGTTGAGCTTATGCCTCCTCTGGAACCTGGATGCTCAGCCCATCCACCAGCTCCCCAGGCAGCTGTTAACAGTCGAGTGACCAAAAGTGCCTGGTCCCCGAGGGGCTAGCTCTCCTGAAATGGTTGCCATGCCTGAAGAGCCAGTGTGCTTTTGATTACCACTGTTTTCAAAGGCTCTGTAGTGAGCTTGATTAGCAAAGTCAACAAAGAGATGCAAACACACTGCTGCACAAAGGCACCTCGTTACTCTGGGAGTCAGCGCCCTGGGTAGCAGCAAGCAACAGCTCCTGCTGATGGGAAACACTGGAGAAGGGAGGGTGTGATACTGGAGAAACCAGTGGCTCAGACCAGCTCAGGGCTCTGTGGACACAAAGCAGCGTCTCTGTCTTCAAGGTTATTTAATCATAAACAAGTGACCTCAGGAGGAAAGCAACCCACTGCTGCCCCAGCGCTCCGGCTTGGGCTGTTTCATGAGCGCAGCAGGAGCCGTGGCCGGGGCAGCACGGGCTGGAGAGATCCAGAAAGCCCCTTCCCAGGCTTATTTCTACAGCTACACGTCATCTTGGAGACTCAGCCTTGTGCTTGACCCACCGGGGCTTCAAACATCTGGCTAAGTTTCCAACAGTCTTTCCTGCCCAAGGTGTTTGGGCTTAATTTCACCTGTGGTAATGCTCGGCGGGGCCCTCGGTGTGGCTTTGGAGGCAGAGCAAGGTGAGCCAGCCCTGTCCCTCGCCCAGCTGGCACTGGAGGAGGAGGAGGAGGAAGAGGATGATGAGGAGGAGAGCGGGTCTGTTCAGCAGCTGGTGCCGAATCGCAGCAAAACAGCCCCAAGGACAGTCTCTCTCTCCTGCTGCTGGCAGCTCCCGAGCACGGAGGAATGTGGTATTCCAGGCAGTCTGTTTGTGAAGGTGTAAGGATTTTTTTTTTTTTTTTCTTTTTTAAAATACACAACAGAGACTTCTGCAGGGCTTGGTCTTTTTGTAAAGTAAATTTATTTGACAGGTTTATTTCGTTATCAGGTATTTGTCTAACCCTGTGACACTGAAAGAACTGATTTCCTGGTACAAATGTTAAAATGTAAACTCCTAGAGATGTGTACTGTCACAGCCAGTGTCCAAAATTCCAGTTTCACGTTAAGTGTCCTGGAGTGACAGCAGGGGACCCCAGAGATGCTGGATAATCTACACAATGATCACAACGGGCCACCATAATGTACAAGAGCCAGGAAAAGAGACGGCCCCAGTAATAGGAGGGGAGACACACTTGTGGCCGCTGTGACAGTCTGGCTGAGCGGCTGAGGGGTTAAACCCAAGCCTTTTGCAGGCGGATGGGGAGATTAGAAACACCTTAAGTGCCTGAAGGTTTTGCAGCACCGCTGACTGATCACATAAAAATACGTGAATCATAAATCAATGTAATTTAAAGCAGATTTATTTAGAAATTATGATCGGGCACTAAGGGGCTTATCCAAATCACTCTAGCTTGCCATTAGCCCCCTGCAGCAGTGTGTACTCTCTCGGGTTAGGTGAGGTGGGGGTGCAGATGGGCTGCCTCCCCTTTAAATCAGACCTGGGCAGGGAGCTGGGACAGGGTGGCTGGGGAGGTATCCCGGGTGAAGGAAGGACTTAGCTGCCTGGCACTGGCCACTGACAGGTGACAACCAGAGGAGAGGAGCAGGCATGCGGCGCAGCTGCAGCGTGGCAGGAGGTCTCAACGCAGCCCAGCGTGTCCCCAGCAGGGATGGAGGCACTGGGGAGTCTCTTCCCTTGCTCAGTTGGATGCTGGTTTTACAGGGAGCCTTTGCTGTGCTCCTGCCATCATCTGCCTTCTCCTCTCCTCAGCCCTGAGCATCCGAGTCTGTCTGTGTGTGTGTGTGTGTGTGTGTGCTGGGAGTGCTGGCTGCTTGTCCCTAACCCCAGCTGTGTGGTATGTCCTGTTACCTGACCTAGTGCAGGAACCAGGAGGGGGAAGGTTGGCTCCCTCTTCCCATCAGACCTGCAGTCACCCTGCAAACAAATTAGTTTTCCTAAAAAAGGCACTGGAGAGCTTGAACAGCAAAACCACCGTGGCATTTATTAATTTTTTAGTATAGCTCTCTCTTCCTCCCCCACCCACTGTGCTTTGCATACCTACTAATCCTCTCCCTCCTGCAATAATTCTGTGAAGGACAGGGAAATTATATCTGAGCAATAACTCGTTGACTCTGAAGCTGTGGAAGACCCTGTGTGCCATCACACACAGAGCAGTGACTTCCAGCAAGTGGAAGTAGGAGGTTTAATCTCCTAAGAGTAGCACGACACCTACGAGATCCATGGAAAGCCAGCCATCTTGAGTAGGTGGAACCCAGCCCTGCCAGTCCCAGATGGCTCTGCCACCAGGAAACCCCTTGCCCCTGGCAAAAGTTCGAGAAAATTGCTATTCCCTACTGGCAGTGCCTCCCCTGTGGCAGCGCTGCTTCCCCAGAGAGAGGAGAGGAAAGCCCTGCATCCTGGAGATTTCATCGCTCCCCCCAGCCTTGCCTGGGGAGCTCGAAATGCCACCCCCCTTCCTGCACATGCGGGGACTGAGCATCCCACTGTGGGGCTGTGCTGCGGGGCTAGCTTTGACCCCATGTGTTTTGGTTGACTTCTGATGAGCTCTGCCAGTTATAGCCAGCCAGAAGCTGCAGACAGACGTGTGACCCTAGCAGTTTAATTCATGGCTTTTCTGACTGCTGCCTTTATCCTCTTCCTCCAGACTTCTTATTTCATTTGAGTTTGTGGATGAATGACATTTCTTCCAGTAAAAATTCTAAAGATGGGCCAGTCAGGTCCGGGGAGAGAAAGAGAACAAATCCCTCAAGAAATCCCTGGAAAAGCCCAGCCAGTTTTTCCTGTCCTCCTGCTTCCTCTGTAACCAAGGGGGGACAGGGCAGGGGAGGAAGGACAGCAGGGTGATGAGTAGGTGGTAGAGAGCTCTAGGGAGCTTGCTGCCCTTATTTGGAGCCAATGGTGTGGGTGGACAACGGAGGGAAGCACAGGAGAAGAGCAGGAAACTGAGTTTCAGGAGGGAACTTTTATCACATGGTGATAAGCCCCCAAAAGCAAGCATCATTTAGTGGGAGAGTGACTAAAACCCTGGTGAGCTGCAGATTGTTAAAACTGTGCTATGCTCCAGCTCTGCTGGAAAAATATGTCATTTTTAAGGTCTGAAAGCTGCATCTCTGAGGTCTCTGGTAGCATGCACAGCATCCTTGTGTGCCATGCATGCTGCTGGCCCTGGGGCAGCTGCATAGACAGTGGTGAGGAAGGTGACAGGAGACAGGTGACGCTTGCCATCGTATCAGTCCCGTGACCCTGAGATACAGCCCCAGATCCTTTGTGCCAAACACAGGACAGGGCATCAGGGGCATCAGGGCAGCAAACCTGGCATATGAGCCAGGGCGAAGAAAGACTACACCACCCTCCCATACACCCACAACAGGGAGCGTCCCCGGGCTCTCTAGGGACAGACACAAGGCTCAGAGGCTCACCCCATGGAGAGGGGGAGCCCAGAGGGTGGGCAAGGCACACCTGGAGCAGGCAGGCTGTGTGCCCTTGCCTCAAAGCACGCTGCGGCAGCCCTTGGCCAGGCACGTTGGGGGGCTATCGGCAGGGCTTGCTTCATCAGGCACTGGCAGCGAGATCTGGGAGGTTCCTCTTTCTGGGCTATATTAAGGCGCACTCAACGGCTTGAGGGTGGGGGGTGAGAGGACAGCAAGAAGTTGTGAAAGAGCAGCACGGCCAGAGCCTGCGAGTAACTCAGACCTTCTGGCAGCGTTTCAGAAAATGGGGTGGTCCAGTTAGGGAGTTCAGGAAATTGTCTGAGCTAGATTAAACATTTTCTAAAACCTTCTGGGTGCTTGAGAGCTGACTTGAAAGTTGGCAAAGTTAAATAAAACAAAAGTTAACACATTCCCCTCAATTTATTTTGTTCCAGGGCTAGTATAAAGTCAGCCTATTTTTCATTAGTTTCAACGTTCCCTTCCATCTGAAGGCAGGAGTATCTGCACAGTAAAATCCCAGGACGCTTGCACAGCCATACAGGGGGCTGCATGTGACACGCAAGGGCTTTAGTGCACATTTCAAAAGCCACGAAACACATCACATTTAGGCATAAAACAAAATTTCCCTCTAGTTGAAGCCTGGGTGTAGAAGAGCCTCTGTGGGTCTGTGGCTCACTGGAGTTTTCCTTCAGCCCCAGGGAGTGCCCAGTGGTGGGCAACCTGCCCTGGCCCTGCTGCCTGCTCTCCAGTAGCTACATGCCATCCCACAGGAGACAGGGCTGCCACAGCTCGGGCAAGAGAAGCATCAGATCTGACATGAGACCTGCACAGCAGCATCAATGGAAAAAACAGTGGGATTTCTTTCTGGAAAGGATAGGGGGATGCAGAAATGCATGGTGCTTGAGCAAAGCAAGAGCTCCTCTGCCCTTGTGCCCACCACAGGCAGCCTCTGAGAGGGCTGCCCACAGGCTCTGTGTCTCCCCTTCCCTTTGGAGAGCAAGTGGTGTACAAGCTGCCTGGAGCAAAGGATTTCCACTGCTCACCTAGGAGGCAAGCAGCCAGGAGCTGCAGAGCAAACCCATACCCTGCACTTATCTATCTTCCTGGTGGAAACAGAGCCCCTGATACAAAAAACCCCACCAGCCTGGGAAATCACCTGCTCCTGCCTCATGGGAAGAGTTTCTACTGGTGGAATTGGAGGCGGTATCAGGCACAGAGCAGATGTTGGCAGCTTCCTTGCTCCATGGAAATAAGGAAGTAGGCAACCCATTTAGACAAACAGTCCCACATAAATCTTAGCCCGACAATTCGTGCCTGTGCCTGATTCAGTATGATCTCTGCAAAGGGTAAATTGAACTCTGCTTCATTGACGGAGCCCCAGTCCTATTAGTTATACCTGTCTTTATGGCAGAGCAGCTTTGGGTGAGAAAAGAAAAGCAGCATGGCCCCAGGAGAGAGAGAGAAATCAGAACATAAATGCAGGTATCAAAGCAGAAAAATGCAGAGAACGGCAGTAGCCCAGGGTATGTTGGAGAAGAAAACAAACTCTTATCACAGTAAGAGCAGAGGAAGCCATCCCACTGAAGGGAGGAGACAAGGAGGACAGCTGACATCCTGCAGAGAGGGAATCTAAGGTCTGGGGAAGGGAGAGCACAACCCCAAAGGCATGGCTTCGGGAAAGGATGCAGCTCTTAAAGACACAGCTTTAGCGAGCGCCCCTGCTGAGAGGCAGCCGGACCCAGGCAGCCAAAGGAGCGATCCCCGGGCAGCGAGGGAGGCGGAGGGCAGGGGTTTGAGCACCGGTGTTTTTAGACGGTGTGGTTTACAGCTCCTTGCCATCCACAAAGTCCCAGGAGAAAAGTGAGAGCCTTGAACACCCACCTGGTCAGATCTGGTTGGATGAAAATGAATTATTAAAAGAAGTGGAGATTTATTGCCTTTGAAAGATTTATTAACAGGTCAAGGAGAACAACTTTGCGTGAGCAATGTCAGGAGGCAGGAGTGAGAAACAGAGTTCTGCCTTTGAAGGTGGTCGGCTGCAGGGAGAAGCTGCCTCTGACCATGCAGGGGGTCAATAGCACACCAGCTCTCACCCAGTGCCCGGTCCCCTTTGGCAGATGCCTAGCATCTCAAGGACAATGCAGAGGGACCAAGCAGAAACACTAAGGACACGTCTTTCCCTTTCAGTGTAGACACCTCATGAGTGATGAGAACTTTAGCTAAGCCCTGCAAAAGCCAGGGAAGCCTGTTTGCTCTGCTTCTGGAAGGAGTAACCTCTGATCCATCCCCGGGAATTAGATTTCCAAGATGTCCCTTTTTTCATAGCCAGGAATTGAGAAGCGTGCTCTGACCTCTAGCAGAGGAGGAGTGATGCTGTGGGGACGAGGGAAGGAGGAATGATTCAAGAGAGGATTCCCAGCAGTGAGTCATAGAGGGAAGAGACTGAGGTGGAACTGGTAAAAATAGTTCGGGGAACAGGGACAAGTCCTAAAAGAAAACAGTCTTTGTGCAAAGAGGATAAAATAAAATCAGAAAGGGCTGGAGCAGCACTACAGCGATAGAGCTGAAATTGAAAACCAGGAAGAAAAGGCAGAAGGGGAAGACAGAGAGAGGATCCCAATCATTGTGCTTTATGTAACATTTTAACAGCAGGGTTTATTGGAGCGATTGCTATTTCTAGTAATCTGTGAGTGTTGTCTGTGTTGGAGGCTGGGGGTGAAGACACTTTCCCTCACGACTTTATTATGATGCCAGAAATAAATACAATTTTTATCTGGAAAAATTGTTACTGCTGCTTACCTTCTTAATATCCAAATGGAGATGCTTGAGAAAGAAAAGCTAAAGCAAAGCTCTGTCCCTGTGTTGAGATACAGACAGCACACATAGACCCCCACCTTCTCACAGCTTACCTACAGCTGTGTAGAAGATGGAAAATTACCAGTGTAACCTTCAGAAAGCTGATTGCAAGAACATTTTCCCATTAATGCTGCAGTGGGACTAAAAAATTGCATTGTTTAAGATAGCCACAATTGTCCAACAGGCAAAGCTGAACTGTACAGGCACCTTGTGTCAAAACATTTTGCTTTGCTTGCTGCCTGAAATGTGGATCTTGGCAAGAGAGGTGTTGAAGGCAACCCAGCGGTTTAGGAGCTTGCCCTGTCTGATGACCAAAATTCACTTGTTGGGTGTTCAGTTGCCCAGCATGAGACCGGGCAAGGAGGCATGCAGTGCTTGCTCATGATGGAGTGGTGAGCCTGTGTCACAAAAGCATGGTCAGAAGCATATGGCCAGAACCAACCTGCTAAGTCAAGGGCATTCCTGTACATCTCTCCATCTCAAACTCTCAGGTTGATGACAGAGAAGGTACATGGCAGCACAGAGAAGATCCGTTTTCTAAAATGTAACCACCTTGTCTACCTCTGATATTACTCACAGTCCAGTAAGTATTTTCTGGTGAATTCGCCTCATTCTGGAAATAGTAAGGAGTAAAAATTCCTACTGGTGCCCCTACCCTGTGAAACACCACAAGGCAGCAACTGCTCTGCAAATTTGGATTTCTCCCTTCAGTGCCGAAACCTATGAAAATGAATGTAGCCATTTGTCTTGTCACTTCCCCCCCCTCCTCCCGGGGACCTGTCACACGAGCAAATTACAATTGCAGTGAAAGAGACTAAACCCGGCATGCTCTTGGACTTCCCACAGATTCATCCCTGCTCCTCACCTGCTGCCCATCTTTGATTGTCCACTTCTGTACAGGAAGGGAGAAAGAGGACCCTGCTCTGCCTACATCTTACATTTTCTTTTGAACTTTTATTTTTCCTGCCTGTGGTTGAATATTTCATTCATGTGCGTAACAGTGACGCTAGCCACACCATTCTCAATGCAACAGAAGCAATTTGCTCATGTTGATTTAATGTAATGGCTGCTGTCTTTTCTTGACCAAGATGTGAACTTTTTACTGGTTTTTACTGAAATGCACAAAGATGTGTAATGATGTTACTGGGATGTAACCCAGTCCAGGGGAAGGCGTCTTGAAGCTCTGACAAAAGCTGCAAGGGAAGTTCCCTTCTGATCCCCAGGGCTGTGGTTTACAAACCAGATGGTAACTTTTGTGTGTGGATGGCCTGTAACCATACTGAGACACATATTTGCAGAAGACCTGGCCTGCTGATAGACACTCTGTATATGCAAACAACCAAGCTCATCAAGAAAAAGACAAGTTCCTCTTTAAAGTGTGTTTTGCTGGAAACAAACCAAAACCAAGACCAGCCATTCTATTCAAGAAACAAGCAAACTCTTTCCCCACTCCCCATATCTTGGAAACACCATTATCTCAGGAACAAAGATTAACAGGGACCAAGCTCTTTGTCAGACCTGTCCTCTTAGCGCCAAGTCCCACAGTATCTGCACCAGGGTGCTTTGTAGGTAGAGGAAAACTGCTGCTCTGTATTAGCAAAGCACTTCTACTGTGAATGCTGATGTAGCAGTAAAGCTGGCTAGATAAAGCTCCAAAAACAACCCTGCCAAAGAGCAAAACAAGTAGCTTCAGTAGCCATCAAAAGGTAAATGCGACTGATTAGCCTGATGCGAAAGCGCCTATGTCAGGCAGGATCACACTAATGTTCTCTCACAACCGGGGTGACTGTGGTGGTGGACACACTTGGTGCAGAGCAATCTACCTCATAGCAACTCCCACATGTTATATTATCTTTTGCAATGGTGCGCACAAATACTTATCTCTAAAGTAAGTTAAAATAGAAAATTCTGTGGTGATTACTGGACACTTGTCCTGAAAAGGGAAAATGAATTTCAACATATTTTTTAAAAAATAGGACAAGCCTCTAACTCATTGGTATTCCTATTATGCTAGTTAACCTACCTCAGACAGGTACACAACAAGGCCAAGCAATTGTGGAGCATGTTTGAGCTGAGAAAGGAAAAAAGGGAAAAAAAAGAAAAAGTTATCTGAAGGAAAGTTCAGATACATTTCAAAGCGCTACAGCTCTAAAAACACCAAAGGAGTTTTATCAAACTTTCCAGAAAAACTTTCCTCTGAGAGGAAATAGGGCAAGTAAGGTTTCAAAGGGAGATATTTTTTTTTCCTGGGGTGCAGAGATGATGACTGAAAAAACTCCAACCCTAAGCCTCCCAAGTGTGCATTTATCCCAAGCTGTACTTAGCATGGCTACTGTCAGGCTGCAATTAAGATGAGAATATACACTGGGTGCACTGACTTAAATTCTGGATTAATATTGGCTATAGTTGAGACCTCAGATTCACCCAAAGCAGCTGAGTTACCACAAAGCACTGATTCACCAACCCTTAGAAAGGGTGCAGCCTTTTAAAAATTTTTATTATTTAATTCCTCCACTAATTAACAGCAGGTAGTGAATAGGAAAGTGTTTATTCTCCCCCCTCTCAGCTCACTACCCTGCTGTGTTATGACAGATGGAATGTTAATTAACGTGACCTGGCAGATAATATTTAATTCAAGACAGAATATCACGGAAACATCTGACTGCCTCAGGGCTGGTCACCTACCAGGTACACCCTGAAAAATCCCTCCCATGTGCTGTCCTGGGGGCACCGATGGCTTTTAGTTCACCTAATCCAGAAATAGGCTCAGGCCCCTGCCTGCACTAGCTTTTCTGGCTCCTTCTGCCCTTGCTGCTTCTCACCCTGGGATAGGGTGTGGGTTAAGCCTTGCTCCCTGGGCTCTCCAAGCCATGTGGGCCTGGCTGTGGGCTTGTTCAGGCCACCCATCTGCCTGAGGGCTCTGGAGGGGCTGGAGACACACACGGAGGGGAATGGCCTCCCGTGGGGAAGGAAGAGAGAGCTTTGCCTCAAGACTGTCAGTCCCCAGGCAGCAACTCCCAGTTTAACGTCAGCGCCTCAGCTGTGGGTGCCTGGCCTCCTACTCCCTTGTGTAGGCCCAGCACGCCTCTGCCTTCACTGGATGTTTTGCTGAAGGAACACTGCTCCCTCACCAGTGTGCCCAGTATACCCAGCATAGGCAGATGTGCCCAGCTGGTGGGTCAGCTTGGGGCCAGAGGCCAGGCCCTGTGAGCTGCTGGGGGGACACGAGCTGAGGCACAGGCCCAACTGCCATGACAGCCTGCCTGCTGCCCCCACCCCTGGCTGGCTGGGCAGTCAGTGGAGGGTGATCCCCCCTGCATCTGGCTGGACCTGCAGCTATAGTGGGAGCAGGGACAAGGGATGGGGATGGAGGCAGTGTGTTGTGGGCATGGGGCTGCACAGCCTGCGGGGAGACCCTTCCTCTGGGGCAAATGGAGCCCATAGGCATTCAGATCGACAAAAAGGACAAAAATGTGTATGGTCATATACCCAGGTGACACAGCTGCACGCAGCCCTGGTGCACCGCCATTAGAGGATAAAACCTGGAGGAGTCAGATTAAGTCAAGGTTTTAAGATATATTAAGCTATATATATCTATGATGTAATAAAGTACTTTCTTCTTTTTTTCTTCTTCCTCTTTTTTTTTTTTTTTTTTACATCACCTGTAAGGTAAAATTGTGTGAGTAGTTCGCTCCTCCTGGAGAAATCCAGTACAAATACTTTGCTGTTGGACAGATGGCTGAAAGGAAATGATTAATCTACTAACCTTGGATTTAGGAGATATGAATTCCAGTCCCTGCTTGCTGCAGATTTTCCATGTGACACTGATGTGTAAATATCCTAGAATATGGCCACTAGCCTCTCTGCTTGAGTTCGCAGACTGTAAAATAGCATCACCCTGTCTCTCAGGGCAAGGTGAGAAGAATGAAGGCATATTGGCCTCAGCTGGGTAACCCTGGCTCCTTTACAAGGGAGGCTGCAAGCCCATGGCAGCAGGGTGAGCAGAAAATGACTGGGATGGTACTTGAACCATGTGTGGAAGAGAAGGTGATGGCAAAGTATTTTGTTACAGTTCTGGGGTGGTGTACATATATATATTACAAACCAAGGCTGTGGGGATGGGTACCACAGCAGTGCCTGGCAAAAACAAGGCTATTTTCAGGAAGCTAGAAGATAATTTGCAGCTGCTCATGCTGACACAGATTTTTCTATAGTTTCATGTCTTGAGGACACTTCTGTTCTGTATGGGCATAATTAGTGACAGTGACCATCTCCCAAGGGAGTGCCTGAACTGGAATGCAGCCATCCTGAAGACACAATATCATGAGGAGGTTATCTGAAGAAGACAGGCACATCTGCCTAATCCCCTTACCTGTTCTCTTTCTCTACCCCCATATCCCATATGCAGCCTCTTTTATAAAGACCCAAGTACTTATTATTTCCTCAACTATTCTGAAGGACAGACCCATTATTTGCCAAAAAACTCTCTCCTCTTTTGGAACCCTACATGTAATGTGAGACACACCATAGGCTGGCTATAAGCACCACATCCACTCTTCCAACACCACCATACAATCCAAATGCACAAGTCCCACAAAAGGAGTCTTCACATGTGGAGTGAACCTGTTAAACGTGTGTGATGGCCCCTCTAGTGACTAATCTACAGAGGAGAATGATTCATGTTTGTTGCTACGCATGCTATCTTCAGATCATCCTAAAAAGCAGAGACGAAGGCACATAAGCCCAATGTTCCACATAATCCCTTGCACATCTTCTGCAGAAGCACCCTCCCCTCTGAAACAGGGCTTCTCTCTGCCTTTCTGATGAAAAATCCATCTTCAAAAGTATTTATTTGTTTTAAGTGAATCCAGAAACCAAGACTCTGAGCTGCTGTCTTTTGCAATTTCCTGAGCTGACTCCACTTCTCTACGCAATTCATCATTGCTTTCTTTGTGCTCTGCCTGCTCTACCCCCAAGAAACATTCAAAGACATTGAGTACAGGCCTTAAAAGTACACATGCCTGCACATGGCTGTCTCTAACATCCTGAGGCTGTATAGATTGAATTCTCTAGGATTTGGAGCTTGGGGGAGGAATTCATCCAGCAGACAAGTCACGGGCAGGGGCTTGGAGAGGTATTGCCAGGGTTGAGTGTAAGGGTTGATATGTTGGAGAGAAAAATCACAAACATTTCCAAGCAACTGGGATCATGGTCCATCTCCAAGAAGGGCTTCACATCTGGGAAGAAACTGCCTGCGGGTAATTGGGTTTGCTAGAGTTGCCTCTCTAATTAATAAGTGATTTGACTTGGAGATTGGAAATAATAGTTGAAGTGATGGCTTAAGCACAGGGGCATTGGGGCTGCTGCTGCTGTACTATTAAGAAAGGACTTTCCTGCACAGTCTAATGACACTATATGGCAGTTTGAGGAATGTGAAGTTGTTTGCCCAGGAGACCAACAATGTGATAATATTGGCATATAACCTTCTAGTATTTGAGTAATTAGTTGCTTAGCTACTTTGGATAGGTCATTATTTTGCAAACTGGAAACATTTGCAAGTGGTGATATTTTCCCCTGCATGGTGAAAGAGCTAAACCTATTCTGGCAGTGTTCAACTCCTAGAAATATATATGCATAAATTGTTTCTAATGAGACCATCTGCCTTTTATAGCCCCTTTGGAACTAAATAGTACCCAAAGACCACTCTGTCTTTTAGATATCTGTGGTCAGAAAGGCTGCTCCTGGCAATAAAAGTATATAGTTTTTTGCAGACAGAGAAGCTTTTTGATTTCTACATTTCAAGAAGTGTGCTTGTGTGTGTGTGTGCACGCACCCATGATACTGCTTATATTTGTTAAAATTATTAGAAATCACTGCCCCAAATCTCTTAAGAGATAGCATCTGGTAACTCATCTGCTAAATTAGTATTTTCAAAGATAACAGAAAGTCCCATTTTTCACTTACAGGGCTGAGAGGATCTTTGCAATGTATCTTCACCATGTCAGTATCTTCCAGTATTTGCAAACGAATAGCCTTATTTTAAAGGAATGCCCTCAATTTAAAATCACAGCTGAGCTTCTCAGCACAGCATCTCACGTTGGAGTGCTCACATTTTGATTCTGGTATAAAAACCGTGTGACGTGCAGGATCCTGAGCCCATCCGGTCACAGGCGGGGACATCAAAGTGCTCAGCACCTCTCAGGCACCACACAGCTGTCATCCTGGTGCCCACATCAGGCCAAAGGAACAAGTTTCTTCTTTTACTTGTGCTCATAACCATACGCCTATTACTACAAAAACGATTCAATAACCTGTAATTCAGTGCTTGCTTCCTCCTTGCTTTCTCTTGGCTGGTGCCAAACAACTGACAAGAGAATTGTCAGGTGCTTTTCCGAGCTAGTTTTCAGCTAAATCCCCTCTCAAGTCCTTCTGTGGCAATGCAGACCTTTAAAAAGCCTCCTGGCTTAATGTTTGTTTATTTGTTGTTTTGCTCTGCGTCCACATGGATGTATTGGCATCAGTCTGAGGCTTCCTCAAGTCATACTCCGTGTGGTTCCTCTTTAAATGCTCCCCACAGTTTCTGTCTGAAGAGATGGACGTGTGCGCTGGATGTGTCTCAGAGGGACAATCTGCACAGGGGACAGCAAATTTGCTGCAAGTTGTGTTTGCTGGAAGAAAACAAAATCTACGGCACCACTGAAATGAAGTAACTAACTTATAAAAAAGTCACCGTCAACAAACAACACAGGAAAATATAGGAAAAAAGGGATATCAGTTGAAGCAAGCTCTCCCTATGTGTTTATGAGTCCAGAGTGTTTATGCTTACCAGATTTTTGGAAGAAATTTGCAATTGTGCAGCATTGAATAGGCGCAGCATAAAGCACCCAGTATATCTTTATGTCCTGGTTCGTACTCTCACCCATGTGAGGTGATCCCCATAGCAACATACTGCCACAGCAATACAGAGCCTCTAAAGGTCAGCCTAGAAAACAACAACAGTATTTCACAAAATCTCTAAAACAAATACTATTTTATTTCAGCGACGTGGAAATTAAACACATGCTAAATTCTATCAGACCAAGCACATTCAGGCCCCCTTTCAAAGCATGACAAGAAAGCTTGCCAGCCTTTCTGTACTATGAAGAAGCCACCTGGTAGACACAACCTGCTAGGGAAATTTCTGATAAAAAAGAGTTAGACAGAGCATAATTCTCTCCTTCTTGCATAGGAATAAAAGCTGCAGGTCTAACTTTTACAGCCCATCATACTTGATGAAGTAAAAGATTTATGCAGAAGATCTTTGCCTATAGTTCTGCAAGCAGTTACTACTTATCCACAGGGAGGCCAGCAGTGGCAACCACGAAACACAACCATACTGATCCTTTCTCACACTGTGCACATCAAGGAAGACACAAAATCCTTATCTAAAATTGGGAAAGTAGCTAAGCAGCATTTATTCCAACAACTACAGTGCCATTTACAGAAAGTTCATACCTCTTTTAGCAACTGTGCCAAGGGGGCTTTTTAGCTAATAATGGGCCATCAGTCATTCAGATATCCAATTTGGGAAGGCACAGGTGTGGGCACAGGCAGTACAAACTAACAGTTGTGTCTTAGGAGTGGGGAATACGAACTTTCAGCTTTTCATTCACAGAAGAAACCTCTCCTGGCATCTTTGACCCATAATCAACCATTCACTCACCCCACAGAGCTGTCCTCCCCTTCAGAACTGTGCTCTGCTGCTGTGGCTGCTCGGGCTAGGGAAAATAAAGAATGAAGAGCTTTGGGAAGACCAGCTATACACATAGCATCTCTTGGTGTTAGCCCTATCTAGCAAAACAGTTGTAAGCAGCTCAGGAGAGAGTTTCTGAAAGCCGCTGCGTTTAGTTCTTGGAAAGCAAGTGCTCTGGAGGGAGAAACCATTGCTCCCCAGTGCCCCTGGAGATGGGAAGATTCACACACCTATCTATTTTACACTGGAGGGTTATCTATCTCCAGAAAGGTCTCCTTTCCCTGTTCTTTCTGCTCCTGTCAGATCCGTCTCTGTTAAATCAACATTACTGGTTCAGGACATGAGCTACAGCCAGAGGCAGGGGCAGCCAAATCAGGTTAGGACAATGTGAAATTAGGTCTCAGCCAGAGAGAAAAAAAAAAGAAAAGAAAAAGAAAAAAAGAGAGAGGGGAAAGAATGAAAACCCTGTGCATTTTAGCGCTTTGAACACAAAGTATCCAAGGACAAGATTCTTTCCCTTTTCTTCAGCCCTTGTATTCTACCTGAGTACACAGGGGGACTCCCCTGGTTAGGACATTAAAGCAGGATGCTGTGGCTCTTCTTTTCTTCTCCTCCACCACAAGGCCCAGGAGTACTATGGGGACTCAGGAGTTTCTGCAGGGCAAAGTAGAAGGTGCCTGGGGTATGAAAGCCCCCCTTTATATTGGAGCAATTGAATTTGTCAGAGGACTGTACAGTTCCTTACTGCAGCGTGGGATCAGAAGGGTGCAAATGCCTCTTTGTCCCCTCCTTCACTTCAACTGTGTGTCCTTTTCTGCCACTCCCAAAGTCAGAGAAGAGAATTTTGGCCCAAGCCTTTACAGAAGATAAAGTCTAAATGTCAGGTGTCTCCCTAGGCAAGCAGCAAACACTCCTTTCACCACAGAGCACTAGAGGATGAAAAATTAAATCCAAAAGAAAGCATGAGCCATCCATATATCACTCCCTACGCTTCACAGTACTAACCTCTTACCAGTGCAACTAACATCCTGTGCTCAACCTGAGAAACAGTCAAAACTCTAAAACATTTAAAAGGCAATAAAACAGGTCAAGGAAAACAACCTTGACCACAGCAGGTCACTTGTAAGGAAGCGACCCAATCTTGTGACAATGAAAAGGGCATAAAGTGGGGTGAAATCTCACCAAAGGCACTACCCATGGCCAGAAACTGGAGATGGAAGCCAGGAAAAACCAAGACAGAGCTGATTATGCCACCAATGTGACAGAGATTAAAAAAAACCTTTTATTTTTCTAGTGTCCAAATTGCAGGAAGGCATAACGTAGCCCGCTGCAGTGTTAAGAATGATAAGAGATTTTAAAAGTAAATTTGCATGGTAAGTTAGGAGGAAAGAAGAGAACAGGTCTGCATAATGCCATCTTCTCTAGTACTTTCTGATTGTTGTGTCTTCTCACTCACTTAGGATATATTCTGTTATTGCAAGGGTCAGCTCTTGAACTATTTTCGCACAGCATCAGACACAATGAGATCCTGATGTATGTTATCCTGCAAAAATAGAGATAAATATTACAATGTCTTTTTGCTAATTCATTAAATACAAGCTTATAAAAGCCCTACTCGGTCTGAGTCTCCATTCTGGGCAGACTGCAGCTACCTCTAACTAGGATCTAAGCTATCTGTTTCTTGGTTTGGCAACCCCAATGTAACTTGTCCTGTCAGTAGAGCGCTAGTGACTTGGACAGCACGAAAATCCATACGTAGATGTAGTCATGGTGTAGATGCACAGAGAGTTTGGGAAGTCACCCGTGGAAGTGTAGGGGCTATATATTTAGGATACTTACAGAAGTATGTATTGTCTGTAAAGCATATGAGTACAGAGCTAGGTAGGGAGCAAAGGGGTATATGCAGGCAGTGAGTGGGGCAGTGTGGGCAGCAGCATGGCACAGGCAGGATGGCAGGGTGCGGGCAGCAGAGGCGGGGTGCAGGCAGGCCAAGCAGTGGGGCAGCGCAGGCAGAGCACAGGCTGGTCCAGGCCGCACCGAGGCCCACCACTGTGTTTACAGCCACAGAGGTGGCAGCATGGCAGCGGGCACTGGCCCTGCCAGCTGCTCTGGGTCTGCAGCTGCCTGGAGCTGCCTGGTCAGGGTCGGGCTGCCTGCAAGGGGCACTGCCCTACCCTACCCGGGGCACTTGTGTGGCTCAGCCCTGCTTGGAGAGTTGCCCTGCCAAGGAGGGGTGGCTGTGCCCTGTGCCACACATTGCTGCAATACTTGGCAGTGCTGTAATTTAATTGTCACCTCTGGAGGTGAATCTAAAGGAGATTTGGCAAGCCCAGGAGAGTACTCACTGCTCTGTATCTAGGAATACCACCCTCATCTCCTTCACTTCGTGTGCATTAGTCCTCACAGGTGTCCCCATGAAGTACTGTTCCTCTTTGGAAGCTTGGAAAGATTGAATGATTTGTTCAAACTATTGGGCACAGCTGGGAATGGAACCTAAATCTTGGAGGACCTCCTGCTGTGCTTCAACCGTGAAAGGAATCCATCCCTTCCCGGTATGCTTGTGCAATTCATTGTTTTTAAGCTATGTTCTTACGAGGTTGCATAGACACTGCTGGGGATCTCTAGAGTGATCAGTAATGGGGAAGATGTGGACGAAGGACAGAATACACTTGAGTTTCCAAGTCTCAATGTGTTTGCAGGAGCGTGAAGTGTAATCATCATATAAATGCTCCGGGTGCTAGATCCTTTTACCCCAGGAATAAACTAACTTATAGAGAAGTCCAGTATGATTTCAAGTAATTCTGAAAATCTGTGCTAGAGATTAAGGCAAAACCTCCTGCTGCTGCTGTTTATTTGTACAACACAAGCCCACCTTCTTCCCTGGGTAGTTTACTCTCTGTAAAGAGACACAAGCTCATTGGGAGTTTCCAGTGGGAAACTGGTACCTGTAAAAAGATACTTGGCCTAATTGTTATGTCTTTCTCTAATGCCTTTTCCCCTTTAGATGGACATTAACTCATTAGGAACAAAACTGTATATTCTCCCCCACCAAAAGAAAAGAGAAAGGATGGATAAAGAAAACAGGAGAGAAATGAGTGATTATGTAATAAAACAAATAGAAAAAGGGTGAGGGTGAAGACATCCACAGTATAAGAAATTAGCTGCAAGGGGATTCCAAGTAGGTGTCAGTACTGTCATTTAGAAGAGTTGAAAGGCCTGTAAGGTGCCCAGTAGCGTAAGCACTGCGAACTGCTGGAGATGTGACTGGCAAGAGCATAGATGGGAACTTCCATCAGAATTTCTTCTGCTGGTGTTGTGGGTGGTCTCCACTTGACTTAGTGGAGGATGAGAAGGAGATCCTGCAACTATTTACACTTGAGGTAGGAATATTCCCCCTCCCTCCTCATCAATGTTACTTGCTTTTAGGTCTGGGGCTTTTCTTGGACAGTAGCACAGCAGAATGTTCCCACGAGAAGTGTTGACTTCTCAACTCCCTCAACTGTGGTTGAAAGGGCTGATCCTGAACTTTTCCTTGTTGTGAGCAGCATTCCTGGCCAGCTGGAGAACCTCAGCCCAGTTACAGCAGGGCACATATGGCCCTGGGCTGCTGGACCTTGGCTTGCTCGAAGTAGCTGCTCTTGCAGACCAATGACCCTGTGGCCATGACAAACTGCAGCCCAGATGAGGAAGAACAAACCTAGCCTCAAGTTGTGCCTTGCTGCTCTGTTTTCCATGGCCCCACATAGTAACTTACACTTTCCCACTGCTACTGCCTGCACAGGGAAACTGACACCAGGGGCTGGCTTGAAAATACCCTTGGACTGACATGCTCCAATAGCCATTTATGTTCTTACATGCAATATTAAAGCAGTGGTTACCAGGTCTCTTACAAAGACTTCTTCTATGCTTGACATTTTTTGACCCATAGTTTCCAGGGCAGTGAAAGTGGTTATAGTCTTTCTTTTGCCATTGCCACCTATTCTGGTTATAGTTATCTCTAGTTGCATGGTACTGGATCCCTATGGAGCTTTTCCTCCTCAGATGGCATTTGTGACTTGTTGTCTTTAGGGCAACACTCAAACAAGAGAATGGAAAGAAAAGAGTGCATTGAGTTTTGTGGAAAAGTAGGAAGATCAACTCTGAACTCTATGCTTTTTGTAGTCTGTTTTGTTTTTAACTTCAAGGCCTGTTTGAAATCCTCCCGCAGAAAGATATATCTTCCAAGGAACTCCAGTGTTCTGAACGAGGAGAAAAACCTTGGTATTCCACATTCCCTACTCCACCCTCTGCCAGTAAAATCTGTGGGCACAGAGCAGTAATCAGGGAGGTTTTTCTGTAGGGCAGAGGGTACACAAAGCACACAAGATCAGAAAGCTTTCTTAATGTTGAATTTGAAGTTTGGCTCTGTGGTAAATTAAAAGAGAACTGCCACCCAAAGAAAAGCAGATAAAGAAACCAGCATTTGTCTAGTGTGTTGGTCTTTACAACTCATGAGTTCAACACTAATGAGTTATGGGTTGGCCCATGAAAACATAATGTGTAAATTAGGAATTTAATGATGTGTAAGATTAAAAGCTGTGCGGGGTTGCATTTATTTAAGGCTGCCATCTTGTGTTCAAAGAGGAATTACTTTATCAGACAATGTCCCTTTCACTAGGTTTAAATTGATTCCGTTATGCATGTTATGGAGGGTACTCAAGTGCCCGAGACTGCCAGCTGACAATATTTCCCACTAAATGCCCTTTCTGTAGCTCTGTTTGCAGCTTCATAATAGCAAACATACCATGCAAGCCATAATGACTTCATATTAACTTCTAGAAATGAGTAAGTGCAGATTTTCCCTCCCCACATTCCTCCCCATAAATTTAGCTGCAGGAAAGCTGGGATTCAAGATGAGCGATGCAAAATCTAAAGTCCTTACTACTTCTCTATTTGACTTGCTTTCCTGAACTTCACTGCTAAGTCTTCTACACCCACCCATCACTTCTTCTCTCTCAAAAAACCCACCAAACCCAAACCCAAACAACCCCCAAACAGATTAACCACTGAGGAGGACCTTTAAATGCCCATTTTCATTGCAATACGTGTAGCTAATTTCTAGCTACTTGCTGGATGGCATCATGACAGGAATCCTGGTTCTCAAGTCATGTTCTGCTGATGTCAAACAAGCCTCTTTTTGGGGCGTGTCGTGGAGCCAGGCATGCATGCTAGAGCTTCCAGGGATGGCCAAGGGATGCTCTGTGGGAAGGGTTCGGTCTGTTTTGTATACGCTGATCAGCACAGTTCAAAGTTGTGTAACTCCTTCCTGATGCAGCAAAGAAACTGAAGGGTGATAGTTGACCATTCTGCTTGTCTGCAGAGCCTTGATGGAGAACAACTCTGGTCTGATTTGGTTCACATATGTAGCAAAGTTTTAAAATAAAGCCTAAATCAGCTAAGGCATCTAGTTAGGTATGTTCAGAGGCCCATGTTCCCCACTTAGCTACTTCCTGAGCTTGTGGGCAAGTTCCACCCATCATCCGTTGGCTAGAGCAATCTCTTAACAGATGGAAAACCTGTTTTCAGAGCCTCACCCTGCCTAATTTGGGCAGATCTAAGTGCTTCTCCTTGAGAAGTGGCCTGACCATCAAGCTATTGACTATCCCAATCAGAGTGCATCATGACTATATAGGCTGATGAGATGTTAGAGTTCAGATGGTTGTTAATGCTGCAATCTTGTGGTCAGGGCATCTCCCTGAGCTATAGAAGAACAAGATGCCAGTCTCTGCTCCAAGGGAACATGAAGTGAAACAGCAGCATGAGGAGAAGCTGCACCCATAGAGGTTTAAGTCTGGGCCAAATTGAGTTTTCAGTCAACTGTTCCTCCTCCCAATGAGTGTCCTGAACCCATGGCTATTGAGGAGAATATGATGGATGGTTAATAATGAGGCAGTGTCAGTTTCTAGAGAGGATAAGATTCTGTTGCCAGTCTGAAGTTGGGAGGTTGACTCTATACAAGGGATGTAGTTTAAGCCCTACTCCTTTCATTAGTATGTTCTCCTGAGTAGCAGAGTGAGCTTTGTATTTAGCATCTGAGTTACCATGAAGGCCTTTTTGAAACCATGGATGTTTTCAAAGTCAAGTTCAGATACGACAAGCTCGGATCTATCTATGTTTGCAGCTGATCAGATATGGACAACCCCCGCCTGAAGTTGTCCCTGTATTTGTGTGCCATGCTTCTGTACGATTTATTCTTAACTGCATTTTTACAAGAACCATTATTTTTATAGCAGAACAATATAGCTTTTCATACTTTACTTTTATTCTTTAATTGGAGTAGACACCATGCCTTACTATCTATTTTACAGTGCTTAGCATTGAGTTGCTCAGAGTTTCAAGGCTAAGTTCAACAGAAAGGTTAGCAAGAAAAATATTTGTAAACAGGCTAACAGGACATACTTCATATTCCTGTTTTCAGCCTCATTTTCCAGGGACACAAAAGTTACATAAACACACTCTTTATCTGTTAGTCCCCAACTATGAGCTTTTGAGCTCTGCTGGTCAGCATAGAGTCAAATCTGGCAGAGGGCAGTGGCTGTAGCAGTTCTTAGAAGAGAAAGACACCAGTTAGTACTCCCAGCGAAGAAAAGCTGGAGAGAAGATGTTACCCATGCTGTTTGGCATCTGACAGCTCCACAGTCCAAATCTACATATTTCTGGTTGAGTCACAGCATGTGCTGTCTCTTGCCAAGCTGAAAGGCTGGAAAAGTGGTGTGAGGGCATATGTGGGCATAGTAGGAGTCACACGGGACAGGAGGAGGGCACTGTGGAGATGAAAAGATGACCTAGTTTGGGTGTTTACGGAACATGGAAGAGACCCAAAGCTATAACAGGCTGGAGATTACAGGCTTGGGAAGGATTTGGGGTGCTACAGTGGAAATTTCATAGTGAGATAAAGTTTTAAGTGTCATAGGGAGGAAGTGTTGGGAGGAATGACACAAATTTGCAGGGTTTCATAGTTCCCCTGCATACAGAGCAAAGCACATGTGGCCGGTGTACTTAGTTTGTGGTTTTAAGTGTTGAGAGGATTTTTCAAAAAGGTTTACTATTCTGTCTGTAATCTAGTAACTGTTGTTTTATAGAAGTTCTTATGAGGGAGAGAATTGCTCCAGAAAGCTCACAGTAATATTTGTTTATTACCTGCACTATGGGAGTCTGAGCCTCCAATGCGGCAGGCGCCATGCAAATATGCTACTGTTACAGTAAACGCAGAAATACTGGTGGAGGAGGCAGGGAGGCAACTTTTTCCCTTGAGTGCTTTATATAAAATAAGGATTTGGTGGTAAAGCAAACAAATTTAAATGATGCCCACAGGGAAAAACTTGGTTTTGGCCAGGAGAAGCTGGCTTCAGTACCTGCTATATATAAAAACCAGAGTCAACCAAAACATTCCTCTGGGCTTGCTTCTGCCAACTCCTAAGGTATCCAGAGGAAATTCAATGTGGACTGAAAACCAGGTTCCTATAGAGGTTGTTCACTTGCAAGAATAGCCTGAAATCCTGTTCTGAAGCTGAACGCCAAAACGCCTTGGCAGCTCAGTCATTGACTGGCGTTCCTACTCAGCCAATGCGTGTGACTGCTGCTCTGCTGCCTATTTTTAACAGGATGCAACTATTTATCATGTTTCTGGCTGAGATTTTTATAGTTGAGGCTCCTGCCATCCATCAGCTCCAGACGATTTATGCGGAATACGGGTTTCTCTCAGGATCGCTTCGAGCTCTGCCGTCTAACAAACTGGCGTATGACTTTGCCATCAGATCTGGGGAGAAAACTCGAATGTTGCAGTGGAGTCCAAAGCCTCCATCTGGTCCAGCCACCAGTGCGTGTCACGTAGCTCTTCCCTTGCTCCTAAGGGCAGTGGCATCTGACAGGCAGCGTGCTGCTCCGGTGGCAGCGTCTCACAGTTTCACCAGCCCATAGGGCCAGGAGCAGGCCAAGGTTTCCTTTGTGTCTCCCACTCCTTGATGTTGCATCTAGAACGTTGTATTTTAAATTTTAAAAGGATTTTGGGTCAGAGGTGAGAGAAACAGAAACGTCCTGGTTGCTGTTTCTAATGTAAGGCAGTGTCAGGGGACGTGGTGAAATCTCGCCCCCCTGTTTCCTGTCCCTCACTTAGAGCTTCCCATTGACTTCAGTGGAGCTGGGATTTTCACCCCCTCTGCTTTTAAAACTTTGCTGACATGGATTTAACAAGCTTTGAGATCCATGGGATGGGCAGGGGATGGAACATTTTGTTGCCTATTTTGCGCTCATTTCTTTTCAACATATATAATATTGCTGGTGACAGAAATGTAGAGAAGAAGCTAAACCAAATAATTTCATATCTGCCATGACAGACTAAAATAAAGCTTTTAACAAGCGTAAACAGTAGAACCTTATCTCCTATGTGTTATAAGGCCAGACTCTGATACCTTTACATCTGTTCTTTACTCTGCAAAATAACCTGCCCTGCTCATGGTGTAAAGTATAAAAAGCCCATGTTAAAATATGAAAATCTGGTTTGTATCTACCAGCAAGAATCAAAA
The DNA here is from genome assembly GCA_004320125.1 of Scolopax mira. NCBI lineage: Eukaryota > Metazoa > Chordata > Aves > Charadriiformes > Scolopacidae > Scolopax > Scolopax mira. Next base: position 178,782 of record BJBW01004044.1, on the reverse strand, counting down.
TATGTATTTATTTTTAGTAGTACTTCACCCTGCCCCCCAAATGGCATGATGATGGAAAATACCATAAATTTCTCAGCTGCTTTAAAAAGTCAAATATAAAGTCAAGTTTTTATTTTACTTCATTACACTTGCAGACTCTTGCCACAACACTCCACATACAACAGAAACTGCTGCTGACAAGCGCTTCTTTGGTGTTACACACTATAGAAAACTCATCCCTGCCCCAGCCCTGCTCTCTCTACATCGTTTTCATGTATGGATATTAATTTATGTGTTCACTAGAATACAAACGCTCCCCTGTCTCTATAAGTTATAGAAGCAATCATCCAAGGAAGCATCAGAAACTCCTAAAGTCAATTCTGGTGTCATAATTTCATCCTCTAACCTGAGATGCCAAATCATGGGCCTTTATAGATGAGAAGCGGGTGTGTGAAAGCACTCCCTTTTCAGAATTGCAGGCTTTATTTCTCTATAAAATATATTTATGCTGGGAAATAATAAGTGGCTAACATGGCAGTGCAAAGGGGGGTCTGCGTCCCTGGGGACAGCTTTGGGAGCTTGCTCCGGTTCCAGGGAAGGGGAGCACCCGATGTGCTCTTGGGCAGGGGCTGCTCTTTCTTGCTCTGCATCCTGCGCACGTAGCACAGCGAGACTCCCAGGATCAGCCACGGTCTCTGATACAGATGCATTAATAAATAAACAACAGCAACAGCAGTAATAACGTTGAGTAACCCTCTTAGCCTACCCCATAATGTTGTGAGCAAGCTCAGGAGGGAGGGTGGTTCTGTGCCTTGTCAGTCAGCCATAAATCAGCCATTCTGATGCATGCAAACCCCCCATTCATTAAGTGCTTTGGGTTCCTGATTTTGCAGCAGTTGTCCCTTGGCTAAACTTGACCATTTCTTGGGCTGCTTCATTGCTTTCTTCTCAGCTAATTTTATACTACACACTTTGGCACCTTGACTTATGATACCTTTCAGCATTTTCCTCCCCAAGGTAACACAAAAATTCTCTAGAAAGGAAGTCATAGAGCAGGAAATACTATCTGGGAAAACATTTCAGTAAGAAGAGCTCTTTTATGGACCACCTAAAACTATGTCTAATGCAATTGTGGGCAACCCTTTCCCGTATTTGATTTGTGCAGCTAGGAATGCAATTTTTTGTAGTGGGGAAAAGGAAGCATCTTCTGGGATTTTTTGTGTTTCTTTCCTTTCCTTTTTCTTCCATTCTGAGTTCCTGAAGGTGATCAGTTCACTGTGCTTTGTCTTCAGGTATTTCTAGAACCACACCAGCCAATGGCCACAAATGTTGTCTCCTGAGAGTTGCCAGTGCCTTGTCTTGCTCGTGGTGTAGATCACACTCTGCCCAAGGGAATTCTGAATCCTGCCAGGGCTTGTGACTGACTTGGATACCGAAACTTAGACCTTGATCCTTTTAAAACTATGTCCTGGGTGGAAACCATGCAGCACCTTCAGTGACAGCATCCACAGCATTTGCTATTGCAGGACTCAGTACAATGCTCGTGAGAACCGAGGCATTTTGGATGATAAAATATTACCCCATTTACAGAACACGGTTTAATTACACACTGCGTATGTGGGGTAAGCAGGGGATGGGGCACAGAAGCAGAATCTTTTGTGTAAGGCAAATTCCCAAGCAACCAGCTAATAGGAGAACATCAAGGATGTTAAGTAGATTAGACACATCAATAGCATCTACATAAGTGATGCCAAATTTAGTAACAGCGAAGGGGAAAACAGTTTTATTTTAAGTCAGACTCTTCTAAGCAGTGGCACCGGGTCTATTCAGGGTTATGTACTGTGTTTCTTTGTAGCACACAAAACATTAAGTGCAGAGGAAGAGTTAACTAAAGTAAATGGGGTTGAAATTTCTGCAAAAAGAATGATGTACTGTATCTATGCATTTTATAGCACTAGGTAAGTAGTTTAATGTCTCAGCCAATATCAAACACTTCATTTGCAAATCGTAGTGTGCTGAGTTCCCTAGTGGTTTGTGTAATAAAATGGGATGGTTAAAGGGCATGTCCTTGCATTAACCATTCCTTCTAAATTTGAAGGGCCCAGCCGTTATGTAAATATTTAGTATAATTAACTGCTGGAGTTCACTTGTTGTCCTAGTTTGCAGGAGTTGTCTGAAGTTACTTTTATCCGTAGACAAGGAGACGCTGTCTGTAAATAGTCACTTTTACCATGACTAAGTGTGGTGGAAGGGGAGGTTTGCCTTCTCCTGCTCATCACATCTGACCACTACAGTCATAATGCCCTTGTTTTAGTATCCGCTTGTAGTCAATTCCTCACCATCCGCAGACAATTTAATTGGGTTGTGGGTTACCTGTAACAAGGGTACGAAGCTGGAACTGCCCTTGTGTGTAATGGCCTGAGCTGGACTCCAGCACAATGATGCACGGATGTTTCCAGACCAAAACAGGCCTGGATCCCGTGTGTTCCCAGAGTGCTGAGTCTGCACTACTAATCTCTGCACACCTGAGATGGCTTTGTAGGCAGGGCCACTGGGGTGTCTCTGTGCTGTGTTCCCAAAAACACAAGTTGGGGCTGGAGGGCAGAGGCACCCCAGGGCGCTGCACAGGGTCAGCTCAAGCCCAGCTCAGGTTTAACAGCCCCATCTCAGTATGGGCACTGCTGCATCCGGGTTGTTTCCTGAAGAGCCACTTGGATACCTCTGCATCGTGCTCAGCAGGGCTTTGCCAAGCGGAGGGGCTGTACGGTGTATGGAGCCACGGTGCCAGCAAAGGCTGGTGCTGGGCCGATGCGGCAGCCTGGAGCTCAGAGTGCAGCTCGGAGACACCTGGGACCTCGTGCTACCCCAGGTCTGGCAGAAGTAGCCCCAAGCCAGAGCTAATGAGCTCTGCCGGATCTGACCAATTCTTTGTGGACTGTCTCAGCTGTCTTCATGTCATGCTGACAAACATACTTGGAGGATTCTCATTACTTATGTTTCTTCACTGCCTGGGGTGCTCCAGCCCCTCTGACTACACCATTCTGTAAAAACCCAGAAAGGAATCAATCTTGAGCTTACAGGTGGAAACAGGAGAGGCAGGGAAGGCCAAGGAGTAGCAGATGCAGCACGAGGCGCCACGCTTATCTTTGCGCTGCGTGCCAAAACGTTCTGGCTGCGCTTTTTATTCCCCCATTCTCCCTTAAAAAAAAATCTCGTTTGACGCGTTTGGCTGCTACGCTGCGCTGGTACGTACGTGTGGGCTTCTGGAGCTGCCTCTGAATCTATACCCGGGAGGAGGCAGGAGTCTTTAAAAATTAATACTGCGAGGCAGCTTTAGTGGCGACGCTGGCAGAGCGAACGGAACCGCTAGTGGGGGGAACCCGGGATCTGTGAGGGGGGGGGGACACGACAGGACCCCTGGCTCCGTGCCAGCAGAGGTGACGCGCTCCCGCTCCCGCTGAGAGGAGAACTGCCTGCTAGCAACATTTGTGTTTGACCCTTCTGTGAAGCCGTAAGGATGTAGGCTCTGAAAATAATAACCACTAAAATGTCCCCTGCCTGGCCCCCGCGATAGAGGCCCTCTCTCTCTGTCTCCCTTCATCGGCTAAAAGAAGAGGTCAGACATTCAATAGCGTTTCCTGGCGTGCTTTGCCTTTCCCTCCTCAGCATGAGGAACACACTGCCTGGGAACACAGAGTGGAGAGTGGAATAGGTGGGTCTTTTCCCTAACGTAGCTGGAAACGTTAGGCAACGTATCCCCTGGCTGTAGTAGTCTAAAGGATTTAAATCTTGGCTCTCCCTTCACCTTGCGTCCAAACCTTTCCTCCGTGCCAGGACACCAAGCCCAGGGCAGGAACCTGTCCCCGCAGGCTCAGCTGCAGCGGTGGGTGATGTCCGTGCTGTGCTAACACGTGCTCTGGCCGCTGCTGTTTATGTTTTGCCAGCTGCAGGTGCCCTTTGGCTTACTGGATGGGGTCAGGGCCAAAAAGCAGAGCTGGTTGGGAAAGCAGGAATGTAACCACTTTTTTTTTATTTTTCTTTTCTTTTCCCCTTTTTTTTTTTTTTTAATCTCAGGTTTTATTAAAGCTTCTAGCATTTCACCTCAAATATATCTAGAACACCTTTAGCAGTCCTGGCATGAAGCTAAAGCGCAGGGACATTGAATCGTCTGTCTAAAGGATTCTGGCTGGTGTGACCCCTGCATGTCTGATGACTAGGCTGCGGAGGGAGCCGCGGTTTTATGACATTAAATATTAACAGCTGGATATTAATAATGAAGGCTGACAGCTCCTTTTCCAGTTCCTGAGGTTGTTTCTCCCCCAGCTGCAAGTCCAGCAGGATTTGTGTTTTTTCACTGCCTGAGCATTATGGTCAGGGCCCCCTGATCTTGAAGGGTCAGGGAAGGTAAGAAAAATAACATGGAGGTGTCACTGCTGTGAATAGGATTCATTGCTGCCTGCCTGGACCCTGCACTGCACAGGCTCTGGCTGCCTCTGGTTACCCTTGTCACAGTGTGCTGATTGGAAAGCAATTTACCGTTAAAAGCAGAGAAAATGTAGGAGGCTAATAATAAAAAAGGGGGGGAGGGGGGGGGGGAGGAAAGTGGTATCGGGAGACCTAGCAGCAGATCTTCCTACATTGCTTGAAGACGGAGAAGAATAAGCTATTCTAACACATTTGTGTTTTATTGCTGTTTGGCCTGTGCAAATACTGCAGTTAGAATTTTCATACTGTGCCCTCCAAAATTATATTTTTCTCTCTTCCTTGCTTCATGCCCTTTCTTGCCATCAGCTGCAGCTTCCCTCCAGCCTAAGACCACTGAAATGCTGCTTCAGTCTGTAGCTGCATCAGTCTTGTTCCTAAGACAGTTTACAGGAGACGCTAATGCACAAGACAGACTATTCCCTCCCACCAGCAGCATCACCACAGCTGATAAGTCATGTATGTGGCTCAGATCAGGTGGCTGGAGGACAGAAGAACACAAGTCCTTTCTTGAACTCGTGACCCTCAAACTCTGCCTTGCAATGTGCTAAATGTTGCTGAAAAGTCACCTCAGAGGAATTTGAACAAAGCTTTATTTGAATAAAGAAATACAGCACAGAGCACACAATAGTTGCTAATAAATCACAGGTTGGTTTTATTTTGCTAGTGCAACTGTGCCTTATTTTTTTCCCATATTGGACGTTTCTCCAAATTCCATTTTCCCAGTTGTGCACTTTTGTTCTTTTTTACTATGTGACAAATGGAGGTGTTGTTTATTATTTATTCTTTGGCTTTAATGTTGTGCAAGCTAGATCAATTCAGTTTTTGATAAATAAGTCTGCTTTTTGCAGAAATTACCTAGTTGGATCAGAACTCTTTTCTTCTTCCTCTGCAAAGGCTGACCTCTAACCCTGTCTACCCAACAGTGAAACCCCATTTATCCAGACTGCTTTTAAACTCTGTCTTGGTCAAATCTAGACCATGTCCTCTACTCTGACCCCTGTATCAAGTAACAGCCTCGTACCGTTTTATGGAAATAGTTTCTAATGTTCCCCCTGCCCGTAGTTAAACAGAGTGAGCCAATGCTTTGGAGTGACAGCATATAACTTGGAGTAAAACTTGGTTTTATTCTGAGAAGAAGTGACTTACAGCAGATGGCTAAAAAGACATGCAGGGAGAGCAGGACAGAAGGCTTGGGCTGCATGAGGTAGATCTGGGCCATGATGTGAGCATGAAGAGAGACCTTAGAAAAAGGTAAGGATGCTTTCAGCTTCTTAACTCTTCTTTTTAACCCTCTTCTGTGTGCTAAGCTGAGCCTTCAGTATTTTCTCACATCTGAACAAAATTGTGTTTGCTGTGTTTTTCAACATAACATTAGACATGACTTTTGGGTCAGAGTTGGAGAGGAAAAGGCATTTTGGAAGTGTGCCTGTTGTCTGTATTTGAGTCGCTGTGCATATAGTACTGCCGAGTCCAAGTAGTGTAAAATCAGCTGCTCTCTTGCTCATAAGGTAAAAAATCTCAGTGGGGAAGAGGGTGTTTGTCTATTTTTTTTTTTTAACTTTGGGGTTCACAAAGTCAGGAAGCTGTATGAAGGAGACAAAAAGAAAACACGAAGAAGTTTGTGTGGAAAAGAGACTGAGGTGAGATTCTTGTGTAATCTGAATCTTGGAACACAGGCTTTAAAGAATATTGGGTATCACAAAGTCTTTGGTAACATGATGATGAGACTTGGCAACACAGGGGTTAAAACTGACCCCAGTTTGCTCTTGCACCTAAAGCTACAATGTGTTCAATTATAGTGATTTTTTTGGTGGTGACCATGTTGAAACACAGTTACATGCTATATAGTAAAACTAATCCTATGGGCTTTTCCATCCATTTACCTGTACCCTGTTTGAATGAGGTACAGGCTGTAATGAAATAAGCACTGGACTTACCAGCTCCCACTACAGTTTCAGCAGTAGTTGGGACAGTGGTGGCTGGAAAGAGAAAAAAATAACCTGTGGTACATGGGATTTTCTGTCAGACTAGGGAGGGCTCCTGATGCAAAAGGTAGCCCAGGGAGTGGCAGGAGGAGGCTGATCTGTGACCTTCTTCTGCAGATCTGTTGGGATGTGAAAGTATGCCCAGGTGCTCAGTGAACGGAGCAGCTGATGGGTAATGCCAGTGAAGTACTGGTCACTTTTCCTTTTCTGCTGTTAATGGCAGTCTCAGGTGGGGAAGGGTCTAATGCAAGAGGGTCAAATGTATTCTGGGGAGAAGGACAGGGCTGTGGCCTGGAAGGGATTGAGTACATGGGGGAGGAACAGCTTTTGCAGTTCTGAATGCAGATTTTGCCTCTCCACTTAGCTCAAGGGACTCTTTCCCCACCCACATCTTTCCTTAAACAGCAAAAGCCTGCATTCCTTGCTGGCAGGAGCAGTCTAGAGCCTGTTCCCTGGAGGTGGAAGTGGCAGAAAAAGCAGGATGGGGAGTGTGGGTGAAGATGGTACCCAGCCCTGGTGAGACTTTTGTTAGAGAGCTTGGCCACAGTGCTAGAAACTCTAGGAGGGAGGGTATGATAGGGTCCTAGAAGACTACACAGCAGTCCTTGGGGGAGGACAGGAGGAAGGAGACAAAAAGCCCGATCCTTCCCAACCTAGGACAGTAGCGAGCTTACAGGAGAACCCCTGAGACTGTGCCGCTCATAGTCAAGAAAAGTGTCAGGGAAGACAGGTACTGGATCAAAAGTAGTTTTTAAATTCAGTCAAGACAAAATTTTTTCTGTAAGTAAAGTGCCCTGGGTCAAATCGGCGTGAAGCCAGGGAAGTTGAAGGGCCTGCAAAGCAGAGAAAGACAGAAGGTTCTTGTAGCTCTGCATCCCTAAAAGCTGCTTCTGCTGTGGTTCAAGATGAGAACGGCAGCTTCAAGGAGCACATTAGAGGGTGTTGCCCTATGATCGGAGGCAGGATCTCAGGAGTGGTCTCCTTCCTTACAGTCCTGAGGTGATTCACTCTCTTGTGCGCAGCAGGTCAAAATGCCTCGATACCCAGGGGCTGAAAGAGTCCAGGCACCGTGTTATAAAGGCGAGGGGATGTAGGGTTCATGCATGGGGAGATGGCTGGGCTGGATTTCTGCTAGGCGATCTGTTCCACTGGCTGGAGGTTAGGGATGAGAGGCAAGGGGAAGCTAGACGTGTTTAATTGCCTGTAACTAATCAGGCATGTACACTCATCCTTCCCCTCCTTGTTCTTCTGAAAAAGTACCTGCTTAGACTCTCTCCATCAGTTCCTGCGGAGCCAGCGATGAGGCAGCTTATATGGACATGGACACTGCGAAGCGCAGGGCATCGCTGGCCTCATGCTCAGCCCCTGCTGACAGGCTGAAGCACTAGGACTGCCACCATCACAACAGTCATCATCTCTGTGCCCTTTCAGCAAAAGGGGCGATTAAAAAATTAATGGCAGCTGTGACAAACCCCAGGAATCCTTTAAAAGAATTTTTAAGTATTCAGGGTGCCTCCTCAGCAGACTTACCTTTTTCAGGAGCCCACCACAACTGTGCCTGCTCTGGAGCTCATAGCAGGAGAGGGAAACTGCTTGGAATGAAACACAGGGCAAATCTCTGTGCATCCTCTCCAGCTTTTTTGCTGGCTGCTCTTCTGAGTCACTGTGCTGGGGAGGTTGAACCCCTGGTCTTAAAGCAGTGATCACGATCCCCTGGTTTAGGGTGAGACCCTGGCTGCGTGTGAGACACAAAAAGTAAACATAGAGCGCTGCCCTAGGGAGTCCGGTTGGCTGGCAGCATTAGCAGTTAGGTGGCTATATTAGCATTTTAATCAAATAACTAGATATCCTAGAATTATATGTTTGAATCTCTGTAGGCTAAACATAGCTTCAGAGGCAAATAATTTCCATGTAATTTTAGGGTGGAGAATGTCCTTTGGGTAACAGCTGCCTGCTCTGCATGGGCATTAAAAATCCTGTGGCACTTTATTGAAAGCAGAGGTTTGTCTCAGAGGCTTTGCTTAAAACACCCCTCAACGTGCTGGTTGTCTGCCCAGCTGCAGTCCTGACACCCAGGAGGGCATGCAGTTCAGGGGGAGATACTGCAACTCCTGTTCACTACATTGTTTGCATAATGTCACAGGAGCCTTGATATAAACGTGGACAGCTTCCCCAGGTCACAGCAGGGAAGGCCTTGCTGGCATAGACCTGAGCATATTTGCTCATTTGCTCATGTGGGTGCCCAAGCCCTGGGAACAGTAAGAGACCTTTGAGGAGAGGGAAACAGATTTCCCAGTCATGGGCTGGCCCAAATCCTGCCTCATCAGCAATGTCTGAAGCTGGCTTATTGACCTGGGGTGGTCAACTGGTTCCTGACACATCTACACGGCCAGGTTCAGTATGAAAAGTTCTCAGGCGGTCATCCAGGCCATGCTAGAACTGACCCTTACACTTTTTTCCCCCTGTCTTTTCATAATGTCAGAGATTTAAAAAGTTTTAATGATAAACCATCTGGAATAGGCTTCTTTTCAAAGAAAAGAATGAAGTAGATGTGAGTTGGCAGGAGCTTTCAGAGACATTTCCCCCACCCCCCTCTGTTTATATATTATGCAGAGAACTCTACAGGAAAATGGGATACATGAAGTTGAGCATTTCATGACAAGTTGTCACATTCTGTGCATAAATTTCTGTAAAGTGTTAGGCACCAGTGGTGGGAGGAGATATTAGGTCACTCATTGCTAATCCTGGAAAGTTTAGGGGACTTTGCATGTCCTTTGAGAATGTCCCTTTGATGGAATAAACATCACCTGCCCAGAATTATTCCTTCATGGTGTATATAATCCACTCATTTATTTGATAAAGGTACCCATAAAAAACCAGGAATGACCCAACAACATTCCCAGTACTAATATCAGTCCTATCGTTCTGTGCATCTTTATATCTTCCAACTTTCTACTGCATGAAGTAATGAGAAGAACTAAAAGTACTAAAAGTCATACTCAGTTTTTTTTTCTTTTAAAAGCACATTACAAATACTAACCTTAATTCCTCTTCTGCCAGTTTTCAGAAGGTTAAATATCAGGTTTGGGGAGGATTTAAGTACATACAGTGCATTTGAAGGACTTTGACAGGTGTTAAGAACCTCTTAACATCTTAACATCTGAGCCCTGTTAAGCACTCCCCAGATGCATGTGAGGGATGCATCAGAACCAGCATCAGAATTCAGATGGTCCCAGCTCCAAACTGTGGTTTAATCACACCTCTTTCAGATGTTGTTTGCAGATGATGGGAGAAGCACATTTTTTGATGACTCCAGCATTACTCCTTGGCAGTGGATGGCATCGTTGTCTTTGCTCCCTACGAGGAGGGTGATACTGGATCAAGCAGTGCTATAGGGGTTTAGTGGGGACAAATTGATTTTTTTTTCTCTTAGCAGTCTTAGGACACAATTTTAGCCTCTAATTTCTCACACTCCCTTCCCCTTCTTCTCCCTCCACCTCCCCTCTGCTATTTCATGTAAACTCATGAAAACAATAGCCTTTCTGAAGGTGTGTTTGGAGTATTATTGCTTGATCCCACAGGGAGAGCACATCCCTCACATAAATTGTGGTTGATGGTGAATCTGGACAATGCTTGTACCATTGCACAGACACTGGCTTGATGCAGGTGTGAATTGCTAATGATGTCCCCAAACCTGCAGTTTGCTCAGATGGTACCCTCAGAAGGCAGTTAAGTATGGATAAAATTTGAAGCAATGCTCTGTAGAGACCAGGACATTTTTCCCTTTGACTCTATAAAACCACTGTCTGGTAGAACCCTCCTGTGTAAACCTCACTGTTGTAAGTGCCCTCTCCACAGCCTGCCCAGCCCATGGAAAAGTCCCTAGTGTGGGGGACTGCCAGAAGCATGTACAACATTGCACATCCAGGCTCTTCATAGACAGGGTGCACAAGGTGGAACTGCTCTAACCACCCCAAAACCAACGCTCACACAGATTAAAATGCAAGCCTCAATCATAATATTAAATCTATCCCCCCTCCCTGCCGTGCTGTATTGTCTAGGTGCGGAGGAAAGAGAAAACTCTGTTTTCATTCCCTTCAAATTAATTAGAAATTGATGTGGGGGGAGGACTCATCCAGACAGTAACAGAGGTTATTATATTTCATAACTGCATCTAACCAAGGATGTGTTGTGCAGAATTCAGAGTCAACAAGAGTCTCTGATATCAGGGTCACGTCAGTACATCCTCTGTAACCAAAGTAGTGCAGCTCAGCACGCTACCTGTGCGTGAAAGAGGGCTGGGTGGCCCTTCAGACTTCAGCTCTCTGAGAAGGCTAGTAAGATACTGCTTACCAGCATCATACATGGCAGCCCTTTCCAAATTTGAATTCTCAGTGCTATATTTTTCTCTTTGCATATGCCTTAGCATGAATGCAAGTGGGTAAGCTTTCCTCCTTCCTTTTAAAGATCACATTTAATTTTTCTTTTTTTGCTCTAATGATTTAGATGAAATATTTAAACCCACCCCTGTAAATCCCCTCGTGGCACCTGCCAGAAGGTTGTGAAACCTGGGTGAGGGATGGTGGAGGGGTGTACACTGTTAATCAGTGCAGGTTGGTAACCCCCTAACGCTTTGGATCATGGTCTTGTGGACGGCTCTGAGGTCTGGCTTTGCGGGAGCCGATTCATGCAGGCGTTTGGAAATAACCGGACTCTGGCAGCAACTCCCACTCTGAGAGAAGAGAGCCAGCAACCAGCTTAATAGGTTGCTGCAGCCAGCGAAGTCCTCCGCTGAGGAGCAGTGAAGTGAAGAAAAACAAACTCTGTTCCAACCACTGCCACAGCAGACAACAATTGAGAGCAAAGAATCATTTTATTGCATATGGAGGGGGGGGAATGAGAGAAAGAAAAGAGAGCAAGATGGAATTTTTTACAGCTAAGGGTTTAACAGTTTGTTTCCTTTCTCCCCTTCCCATTAAAAGGGACAAAAATACACAGAAAGACAATTCCGCAGATTTTCATTCTTCTTGTAAGAAAAGATGGTGCAGCCGAGGATTCTTCCCTTCCTCACATTAAGTTTTCAGAAGAAAAGTCGGTTCCCCTTTCTCTGGCTCCTCATAGCGGCATTTTTCTGGCTCCAGCAACCTAATAGGTTGATTGCTGAGCCTCTTCTGTTTCAATTACTTTTGATTGATTCTCAGGTCTGTGTCAGGCACTCGGTGCAGCCACCATCCCAGGAACAAATCTGCAGCACCTGAAGATGAAAATAGCTTCCATGACCACTTAGGCGGGGAGTTCAAGCATCTTTTCTAAACATGAGGTTGCTGTAGCTTTCCCTCAAAATTGTCTCTCTGGCCTGGGCTGCTTGTGATGAGGTTCCTCTTCCTGACGGCTCACTGAGCTGCACTTAGCCTCAGCTGCAGCTAGGAAGGAAGGTGAAAGGAGCTTTAATATCATCAGGATGCTCAGCTTGTGCTTGCTGGAGGGCACTGCTGTTGCCCCCCAGGAAAGGGACTGTGGCCTGATAGAAGTCACTTTAGGTTTAGGGAATGGAGGGGGACAGGAAGAGGTGGGACACAAATCCTGTAAATGAGTCCTGGGGGTCTTGATTTCTTGTTTGGGTATTTACTGAAGGAGCAATGGGAGAGGAAAGAGAGAGAAAGGGAGTTCAGAAAAGGAGTGGAGGTGATGGCGACAGCCTCTGCAGTTGCTTTGTGACCATCTGACTCTTTTCTTAGCAGTAGCAGCCTCAAACCTTCAGACTGGCAAAGCAGTAGTAAGGACAGACCTGTACTGATGTCTGGCTTCCTGTATAAATCAGAGCAGACTGAGAACGAAAGCACTGTGGAGAACTGAGGCTATTTGTGTCAACAGTGGGATTATATTTCTGTATTTTTAATTTCCTACTCTTGCTGTCCGATCCAACTCAGCATGGGATCACAGCATAGTTCAGGCTGGACGGGGCTGTGGGAGGCTCAGAGCAGGGTCAGCCCCAGGCCAGACCAGGCTGCTCAGGACTGTGTCTTGTTGGGGCTTGAAACCTCCCAGGATGGAGCCTGTGTAGATTCCTGGGCTGTCTGCTCCACTGCTAAACCGTGCTGAGGAAATTGTTTTCCTTGCATCTAGTCTGAATTGCTCTTGTTTCAAATTATGCCTGTTATCTCTTGTTTTCACCTTTTTTTTCACCAGAAAGGTAAAGTTTCCAGTTCCCTTTTCTTGGTGACCTTCCTATAGGTATGGGCAGGCCTCACACTTGCCTTTCTTTATTTATCAGGGAAATGCCTGGACCTCCACAGTCTTTCAAAGATGTTAGACAGTAGCCTTGCAAGGACATGGACCAGCTTTCTTGTCATTCTTGGCTGCAACTTTGGGTCTCATGGACTTGAAGAGACTAAGATCTCTCAGGCAATCCCGGAGTCAATGCCTTTCTGCTTGCTGGTAGTTTTCCTCTGAGCCCAAAGACATGTGAGAACTTGTTGATGAAGACTGATATAACGAAGGCATTGAGTACCTTAGCTTTACCTGTGGTCTGTATCACTAAATCACTTTCCCTATTCACAATGGGCCTACATTTTCTCTATTTAGCCTTTATTGCTAATAGGATGGTAGAAGCTCTTTGTGTCATCCTTGATGTTCCATTCAAGTGACAACTCTAGGTGAGCTTTGGATCAAAGGTAGCTATGGGGGACCCTCCAAAAGGTAACTGCTCATCGGATTCAAGGACCTGAGTTGGGCTGATGCAATAAGGTGCTGCTTCAAATGACTGCTGGGGAGAACTGATACTGCTGTCTTAAGGCAGCAGGTGTGCAGCAGTGAAAGCTTTCATGCAGGGGAAACTTGGTACACCCAATGTTGAACTCAGAGCAGCTCTGTCAAGGACTTGCCCATCTCCCTGTGTGTTACCCTCAGGAGCCAGGCAGGAGGAGAGGCATGTTCATGTGCCTTCTGACTGGTTGGGTGGGATGGCTTTGTCCTAGAGGCATGGCTTCTCGTACAGTTAATGTGTCTTCTAGAGATAGACCCTTGTGTCTCTTGGGAGGAGCTAGCTCAGGGTAGCAGATCAGCATTTGGGGGGTGGTGGGCTGACACTTCTCATCGGGGCCCCCTTCTTCCCACCCTGGAAAAGGGAGCGGTGGTTCCAATAAGGTGATCCAGCCCCACATTCCTGTTCATGCCCCATGAGCACCATGCTCCTGGGAACCCAGGGGTCCCACTGCAAGCCAGAAACAAGATGCTCCCCCTAGTCCTGTCCTGCCAGTAGCCAGGGGTGGCAGGAAGGGAAGGAGACTGAGAGGGCAAGTTAATATGAACGGACACGCTGTGAAAAATGGATACTAAATTATCCCCTCATCCAATAAACCTCTCAACCTGCGCTCTCGGTGGGTAGACAGGCCTCACGAGTTGCTCAGCAGCTCAATAAAACCTGTCTCTGCCCTGTCAGATCGAAAAGGGAAACAAATGGCAGAATTCGGGGCCCTCCCCAGAGGAGGCCCTGCTCCTGCATGAGCGGCTCTGCCTGCGATGCTGGCTCCCTGCCTCCAACCCCAGGCTGCTCAGTGGTCCAAAGGCAGTTGCCTGGTTGGGAGCACCCTTTCAGGGCTGCGTTTGCCCTCGAGGAGGGGTACAGTCAATGCCCTGCCTGAAGAAGGGCTTGATTCTGTTACGCCAACACCAGTTTCTTCTGCTGTCTCTGATGGGGGCTGTTGCACACAGGTGTAGGATGATTCATGAGCATGTGTGTGTTGTATTTGCACTCGGGTTGTGCTAATCCTGTTTAGTCATTTTTCAGTGGATTTCATTTAGAGACTGGGCTGGAGCTCTGTGTGCCCTTGACAATACTGAGCGACACCATTGCTCATATTTAAACTTGCTGATATTGCTAGTGATGGTGAAATTAAAGGAGACAATGACATAAAGTTCTCACCCAGGAGCTGCTTGCCTCCTGCCAATCACTGCTCTCTTCTTTTACCTCCCTTGCCAAGACCCAATAAAAAGAAGCAGACTTTGCAGTTTACCCGGGAGACCATCAGGTCTGAGCTCTTCTGGACCAACCTGCCTGCCCAGGCTGCTCCAGCTAAGCCCAGAGAGCACAGAGGGAGATCGGGCACCAGCTGCAAACCTTCTGCAAAGCCACGGCAAACCCCTTGCCGAATGTAAAGCAGGTAATATGTGCCAGCAAGGACTTTCAACCTCGCCACTGCAAGCAGCTTGCTGGTGCTCGACCCAGACAGTTGCAAAGCCAGAAATAGCCTGGGCTGCAGGGGCCCAGCACCCATCTCTCACCTCCGGTCCATGGCCACTCTCCAGCTCTGACTGTACACGCCAGTTTGCTGTGGTGGCCTCTCTTGCTGGCTGGCAGACGGAGAGGTCTGCTCCCAAACGTGGCAGCTGAAGACACAGATGTTACACATTTTATTCCATGGCTTTTGATACTCAGCAAGTAAGTCACAACTGGTTTGCCACACTTTTTTTTTTTTTTAAACTGTTATCAGAACTGAAAATATGGCTTCTGTTAACATGCAGCAATGGGAAGAAAAGACTTGTCCTGCATTTCTAGTTTAAAAATAAAAACAACTACAGAGAAACAGCTCATGCCCCTTGTGTAGGCTTTAATTTCATCTCAGGTTTCTACCATCGTAATACTTGACAGCAAGTGCCGTAGTCATGGGGATCCAGATTTGGAAGGGCATTACCAGCATCTAATTTTCATTGGTTTTAGTGAGTGGCAGGTGCCTTGAAACCTTTACTATCTGGTCTAGGATTTCTGTGACCCTACCGTCAGAAACTCTTTCTATTAGATACATAGTTTCCTTTACTATTTTCAAAAATGACTACAGAAAGAGTGGCTTTGTGAAACGTAGCAAGTTAATAGTAACTGGCCATAATGTCTAAGTAATTATTAGCTACCAACAGAATAAATGAAAGATTAAAAAGCAGTAATCTTCTTTACTCTTTGTTGCTCGCTATTAATGGCTTCCTAGTCTACATACTAAATGGTTATCAAGGCAGTGTTCTGTTGCAGAAAATCTGTAGTGTTCAATTTGAATCTACTGAGAGCAGAGAGTAGGTGCACTTGAACAGGGAAGGTGAAAGGACAAGGAGTTTTGGTTTACAGGGACTTTGTCCCAGTCTAAATCCAGACAATGCTTTTCACATACTGGTGGTCAGTGGTGGCACTTGAAACTGGGAGCCAACAAAAGCCTCTGTAGGAGCCAGGGGCTGTGCTCAGCAATCCACTCTCCATAGACCTGTAAGGATCTGTGGAAAGCAGCAAGGAAAATTAGTTTCAGCATTGTCATAAATTCTGTTCTGTGTGGACAACTGAATTTCTAAAGGGGGCACATGGTCTACAAATAAAAATGTTTAAAAAACTAGGGCACTAGAAACAGAAGCAAGCAAGTGCTTGGCATCCATGGAAAATACTGAAGGCAGGATGAGGAGCTGTGGCTAAGCTAGTCATTGCCATGTACTGAGGAGGGAAAAAATCCGTCTTTCCAGCTCCATGCCTCATAAAATCCCAGTGAAGTCAATCCAAGATTTTGCCATTCATGAGTTATTCAGCAATCCCAAGGTCAGGCCAATAGACTCTCCATCTCACATCATCATCTGTTCTCTTTATCCCTGTACTGCAGACAGGAAATCAAGAGACGGAGCTTGATCACTGCAATACAGGCAAACATTCGGGCCCAGACTGCAAAGTAATTAAGTGTGCATTAAGGCCCACTCCCATTTAGCAAAGCCCTTATGTACGAGCTTTAAGTGCCACTGGAGCTAAAGACACACAAAGAAATGCTTAAATTCCTTTCTGGACCATTGCTGACTACAGTATAAATATTTAGGAATATATTTAAAGACTCTCTGGGCTGAACACAGCTCTTACTGCATAGACAGGGGCTGGAAGAATTGGGATCTTGCAAGTTGCCGTTGAAAGTTGAGGTGCTTGGCGGGTGCTGGAGGCAGAGAGCCAGCGTGGAAAGGGGGCTTTCTGTGGCAGCAGGAGAGCAAAAGGGAATTAAGAGAGAGTAGCCAAGGTCTGCAGAATTACAAGTGCATTTTATGTGCATTTAAGGTTGAATGTTTGTACTGGGATTGTTGGGTCCGTGTTGGGAAACTGAAAAAGCAGAAGCCAAAACAATTCCCACTTTTCTCTCAGGATGTATTCTTCTCTCATACAGCCCCTCAATTTCCATAGAGGGGAAGGAGGGTAAGGGGCTGATGCAGGGTTTTGAACTCTTAGGGTGGCAGTACGTTTGAGTAAATCAATAGTGGTGTAGTTTCAGGGCTCTATCAACCTTTGCATTTAAAAGCACACATGCACATTCATCCAATTAATATTCTTGGTGCAAAAGACTGCTTGAACTGCTAGGCAGTGAGGATGTCCAGGTCCCTGCCCTGAAGAACTTACAGAAGAAATGTAAAGAAGGGAATGGTGCTGCAGGGAAAGAGGGAACACAACATGAGCTGCAGCACAGTTGTTATTCCTGGCACACTCTGAAGCCTCCTTCCCAGTCTGTTGCCTGTCTTTGATATAGATCATTCCTCCTTTATTGAAAGGCTTTCTTCTCGAGGTTCTCCAGAGCCTTTCACACTCCGGTTTTCATCCTACTGCTCTAGGTGTTCCTGCATTGTCTTCTTTCAGTGCTTTTCTCCTCCCTACTATCAGCCTTCCTTAGAACATTGCCTAAGTCCCTCTCCTTGCTCCTCATTTTGACCTTAGGTGGCTTTATCTTGCCACACACTTCAGTGATTGTTTCTGTGCTGACAACTCACAGATCTGTTTCTTCAGCACTGCTCACTCAGTCCATTCTCCAGCAGCTCCTGAAGCACCTTCTTCATGTCCTACCACCACTACCCTCACTGAGAATTTACCATCTTTTCCCAGATAGGCCCTCAGTCCTCTCCATTCTTGCATGCCACCATGGGAATTGCAACAAGCCTCCTGTGTGTCCCAGAGGCTGATTGAGTCAGCATAACCTGTCTTCACTGTCCCCTCCATCCCACACAGAAACACAGGCAGGCTTAGGAGCAGCCCTACGCTCAAGGTCAACAGACTTTGCGCTCCTGTGCCACTTGGGGAAATCTGTTCCATTGAAGAGCCTGCCTTTCCTCCTGCCAGTTTGTCCTGGCTAGTTCATCTGCCCAGCAGAAAACTTACAAACCCTGCTTTTCAGCTAAAATTCATGCCCTTCTGCCCCTTTTAAATCATCCCAGCAATGTCCAAAACCTCTACTTCCTTCAATATAGTGCTGAACAGTTCTGAATATTTGTAGAAAAGCTTGAAAACCACTGAGTGTATTTTATTACCCATGAAAGGTGCCATAGTGGCAGCCATGGAGACTTGGCCCCTATTTATCTCTAGAGCTGGACAGCACAAGTAGTACACATTTCTCAAGAATGTCTCTCCACTCACATTTTGAAATGGTGGCCTATCACCATGAGGTGATGGTACTTTCTCTTCAACCCACTGAGTATTTGCTCAGTGCCTGGGGCATGAGTGAAGTATGCCATGTTGCTAGTGAGAGCAGCTGGGGAAACCCCAAAGGGACTCACCATGAAAACAGCTCCCCTCCTAGAGGGTTGTGGGGTTTTTTGGTGTGTGAAGCTGCATCTGCTCTTGTCTTTTCTCTCATCTGAAGTCAGTTACAATCTGTGGGAATGCTTGCTGAATGGGCTATGAATTGTTACCTGGGGATGCATGGAGGGAGTAGACTCCATGCTTCCTCATTAGAGCAATAAATGCAGTAGACTTGCTGGATAAAAACCTTGGAGCTTCTCTTGTGCCACCAAAAGAAGAATTAGAAGATTAATTTTGAGCACCTATCACTGCAAACCTCAGCCATTACAGCTGTAAACCCACAAAAGGCGAGACCTCACAGATACTATCTGCATGTGAAGCAGCAGAAGTTATGGGCAGCCCCTGCCAGTCCTTGGTGGCAGTGCTCTCTCAGAGGCCAGGTGCTGCCACAGAACCTGGAGCCTTTCTCCAGAGGCATTCTCCTGGCCATGGAGGAGTTCAGCACTCATCCCTGCTTTGCAGTATATGCCGAGGAAATAATTCAGCAGAGAGGTATATAGCTTGCAGGATCTCTACTGCTTTTCTTCTTCATGTTCCCCCTCTTCCTGCCCCAGTTTGCAGCAACACACACGAAACACAGATGTGCAGTGACATTTTTAAATCATGCACTGATTTCTTAGGGATATGCAAAGAGAATATTAAGCACTCATTGTTTTTCGGGCTGGGCCTTGTATTTTCTTTATGTGCAGTGATATTAAAAATACAAAGAAGCAAAACTTTCAAGCCACTGTCAGTTTGGATGGAGTTGTTTTTTCTTCCTAAAGTGAAGCGTAGCCTGGCTGAAGGACTTTTTTCTTTGTCAATAATTAAACAGCTCTGCACTTGTTGAGGCAGCCCTGAATGTAGGTACCAGGATCAGCCAACCGTGACCACAAGAGGCTAAAACTTTCTACCCCATCAACAGTATGGATTCCTTTTTTTCAAAGAAAAAAATTCCTTTTAGTACTGACCCTATCAACTCCAGTGGCAGCAGCAGCCCTTTACAGCAGATGGGGTGCCAAGTAGCCACATGCATTAAAAGAGTTGTTTGGGATTGGCCTGCTTCGAGCAGTTTCCTGTGAAGGTTACTCCTAGAAACAAACTGGGCACAGCTGGTTTCTGCTCGGCCTTTTAGCATTGAGGTAGAATTTCACTGCTGCTAGTGATGCTGGGCCTGGATTGCAAAACACATTTAGTGCAAACAAAGGGGAGGGATTTCTGTCAATGGTTCAGATTTCTATTTCCCTCAGAGACCATTTTTGAAGCACAGTAATGAAAGATCAAACGGTATCACACATTTTGGAAGCTCATCATACCTTGAGGACGTTGCTGTGAGCTCCAGTTGATGATGAGCACATGAGAGCGTTGGTGCAGAAATGAGAGAATATTTGGCCTCTGGCAAAGGGCCCTGCTTCAAAAAATAAAAAAAAGAAATGTGAGGTCTTTATCTCTCAACCAGAGCAGTCAGGGCAGAGTCTCAGTAGAAGGAACCTTCTGCTGTCCTCTGCAAGGGACATGGTTTATTTACTTCAGAAAGCTGATGGGCTACAAGTCATCACCACATACTGGACAGGGAATCTGAATGCTCATGCAAAAGTGGGGGCAGAGTCCTGCAAGACTGAGGGGCAGAGGAAGGCAGAGCTTTCTGCCTTGGTATTCAGGCAAAACTTTCCTTCTCCTGCACCTTTTTGTGTTGTTCATCTGTCATTTTCATCATCATTTGGCAATGTGAAGCACACTCTCACTGTGGAAAGGACCATGTCCCAGGCAGAGGAAGGAGGAAAAGGAGTAGGACAGCTGAGACATGGAGGGTCGTGCTGTCTCCCTTGCCCGTGGGTAGCAAAAGAAGTGGAGGGTTAATGCAGCAGTGTGGAGCTACTACATAAGGGCAGGTTGCTGAAAGGCAGCAGGTAAAAGAAGGCCTTGTGTCAGGGCTGTACTGAAGTCACAGTGCTGGAGGGCTGGGGCCAGGGAGAGAGCCCTACTTTGCCCTCAGACACTGAGCCTGGGGCAGATGCCTGCAGTGAGAAGGAAGTTCTGATGTCCTGGAGCGATGCCTCCCCTGATGTAAATGCTCTGGAAAATGTGGGGACAGAGGGTTTCCTGTGGCTAGCATTTCTTCTTCTCAGGGTCTGTGGGTCTGCAGATGGCCTCAGAAAAAAACCCCAACCCAACAACCACCCTCTTCTTCCCTTCCTCTCAACATACTGTGTTTCTTTATCATGCTGGTTCCTGGTTATCTGACCATGGTCCTACGTGTACCAATCCCTAAGCAAGACCAGCACAGCTGAGGAGGCTGATCCTAGCTGCTGGGAGCAGATGGGTAAGCTGTAATGCCCAAGCATAGATCCCAGAATGATGAGGAGTCAGGGCTGACAATAATAGAGACAGGTGAAAACCAGACCTTTCCCCTCCTTCCTTTTCTGCTTTCTATTTCTCCTCTTTATTTATGTTAATGTGTTCTGCATTGGAGGCATAATTAAATACATATTCATATAGAAAATGTACAAAGCTTCTGCCTGTACTGTGAAGCTCTCTGGAGCTTAACTGCTTGAGACTTGTCACAGGAAAATATTTCTCTCCATGAAAAGAGGCTTCCTACAGCTGGGCTATATTATTGCCTTTTAATATTGCTGTCTCTGCCTACCCTGGGAAGGGTTTTCTGACAAACTCCTACTGGAGATACAGCTTTTGCCAGTATAACTTACACCAGTTTCCTGAAGAAACTGGGGCTTTCATTGCCAGAGGTATCTCACTGACGGTTGTAATTTGTTCCCACACTCTTTGCTATGCTGGCAAAACTTGAAAGTGCAGTTCACTGTTTTTCTCTCAGTGCCTTTTCTCCTAACTTAGCTTTTCTATCCCTGTGCTTACCCCAGCTGTTTCCCTGGGCACATCTGATCATCTATTGTCTTCAGAATAGCTGTAAGTAATGAGAGGGGTGGGAAGATAATGCTATTTAGAGGGTCTAATCAGACACTGGTTCCCAGTCACAGAGCTGTATTAAAGTCTGGAGCCTGGTTACACTTTAGAAGGGAACGCAGTGATGAAAGGACCCAGGGCAGCAAAAATAGTGTTTGAGAATTGATTTTAAGTAGGAATTTGGGTCAGTATGGCACGGAGGTGAGCAGGGGACATCCTGGGTGAAGAAAACTTCCAGCAGAAGACAAAGGTGACGGACAGTGAAGGCAGGTATCAGATCCAGAAGCATTAAGACAAGACAGACTACATTGACCATCACGTGTCAAGGCCATTTCCATTTCCATTTCCAGTATGTCAGCCTAATGTTGGACCAGTTTTGTTCCGATTTGTCAAAATGGCTGGTGTCTCACACAAACTGGCTCTGTCTCAGGCATTGTACATCCTTAGACAAACACTGCACACTATGAGTTGGGAAATGGAATTCTGGATGCGTCAATGATAGGCCAAAGCCATAGCCAGAATTTTTGCTGCAAACTCAGTATCTCAGGCCCTTTGCTTAGTTTGTGTGTTTGTGCTCTGTCAAATAAAACATCCTGTTCTTCATCCTATTCAGCCCTAAGGAGAAGGACTTGGAGGTATTGGTGGATGAGAAGCTTAACATGAGCTGGCAATGTGCATTGGCAGCCCAGAAAGCCAACCGCATCCTGGGCTGCATCAAAAGAAGAATGACCAGCAGGTCATGGGAGGTGATTCTGCCCCTCTACTCTGCACTTGTGAGACCCCACCTGGAGTAATGTGTCCAACTTTGGAGCCTTCAACACAGGAAAGAAATGGACCTATTGGAACAGGTCCAGCAGAGGGATGGAGCACCACTGCTATGAGAACAGGCTGAGAGAGCTGGGGTTGTTCAGCCTGGAGAAGAGAAGGCTTTGGGGAGACCTTATAGTGGCCTTTCAATATCTGAAGGGGGCCTATAGAAGAGCCAGAAAGGGACTCTTTGTCAGGAAGTGTAGTGAAAGGATAAGTGTCAGAAAAATGGCAAGTGGCAGTCTCATGTGGAAGGGAAAGGGGCAGCTTCCTCCATCCTGAAGGGAAACTTTCCATGCTGTGCAGCAGAGCAGGTCAGGAGCAGTGGTGTCTCATGATGTCTCCCTGCGTCACTGGTTCCCTGGCCCCGGCAAAACCACCTACAACTCCAGGATGCTTGCTGTGCAGGAATGTCCTTGCAGGCTGATGGCTGGACTGGCACAGCACTGCCTCCAGGCTCCCAGCTTGGTGCTGGAGGGATCTGAAGATGATTCGGGAAGAAGCAGGTGAATTTCAGGACTTCATGGAGTTGTTGATGAGGAAGAAGTGATGTGCTTTTGGGTATCTCTTGGTGTGATGCACTTATTTTCAGAAACTGCACAAAACCCTGTTCCCTGAGAAAGATAGTGATTGGTCAAGCCTGAGCTTCACAGTCATTTCAAGTAGGCATATATAGGTACTGCTGCTGAAAGCAGTGATTGCACACACAACAGATCAACCAGACTGAGTCAGAACAAAGCCAAGTATCCTATTACT
Organism: Scolopax mira; assembly: GCA_004320125.1. Lineage (NCBI taxonomy): Eukaryota > Metazoa > Chordata > Aves > Charadriiformes > Scolopacidae > Scolopax > Scolopax mira. The sequence goes on along the minus strand of BJBW01004044.1, from coordinate 156,294 downwards.
CTTTGCTTTGCCAGTCACCAGCAACAGCAGCTGCACACGAAATGTTTCAGTACCTGATGCATGCTGTAGGCTGTCCTGCAGCACAACTGCAAGAAGTCCAGGCATTCCTGGACCTCAGAGAATGGGATAGATTATCTTTACATCCAAAAAGTTGGCAAGGCACAAGAGTCAGCCCAGCATGTACTCCCAGAAAGACTGTGGAGTACATACTGTATACCCTAAAAGTTTTAAGAGGTTGCCTATAACACAGAAGCATGATAGAAGAGCCTGTGGTTGATCTGAGAAAAATTCACATGATTTTTTCTTACTCAGGGCACAAGATCACTCTGAATGTGTTGGAGCCATAAGGACAGAGGCAGAGCTTGAATGTTCTGCCACATAATTGAGAGTTCCTCTTTGAAAAACCCAAACAACACCCAAAAGCCACAGTGGCAATAAGGAGTTGCAGTAGTAAGCAGAAGTGGCTCTTCTGGCTGCCTGGTCCTGCTTGCCAGTGCTCACTCACTTGCTGGATGGAAAAGCATGTGAGGCCACACAGTGACCTGAATGAGGGAATTAGTCTGGATTAAAATTAACAAAGGAAAAAAGTGTGTGTGAGGGATCCATTCTTGTGAAGCCAAGGATAAAGATGACCTCAGAGTGCGAACCAGTGGCAGGAGATAGGGGAGTCAGGGACAGCTTCGTCTGGCAGGGGGTGGCTCAGTCTGTGATCACCAAACCGTAGTATCAGCTGCTGTCCCCCGACAGGGCCACGCTGTGAATCTTTCTCTCCCTAGCCTCACACGAGCCTACAGACCAAACTGACTCCTGCAGCTCAATGAGTGTGGAGAAATGTCTCTCCACAAACCATTTGCTGCTGGTTGCTTAACACTCAGAAGTGTGAACAACCCGCCTTCTGCTTTTGCCCCAGCTGTGCGCGGTACCTGTGGTCTGGAAACAGTCCATCTGGGGCCATGCCTTTCCCTCTGGGTAGCTGCTGGAAATGCAGAACCTACGGTTTCCCCGTCTGACTGGAAGAGTGGGTTACATTTAGCCTTTTTAAGATGTCTCTAAATGAAGTGGTTGCATCAAGGTCCAAACGGGAGTTGTGTATCAGGCTGAAGGCACCGTGCTGTTCTTCTCTGAGCTTGGGATATTGCAAAGTACAGCTCAGTCGGTTGAGAGAATCTGCCCCAAATACTTGGTGTTGCTGCAGGGAAGTAACACACGACAGGACAAAAATACTGTTTTGTATATATCATTTTTCCACCAACGGTCCCTCGTTCATTAAGCATTTCGGACATGCAGAGGACACAAACAAGCTAGTGTGTATTGCCAAGCCTGCATGGGTGCCTTGTAATCAGCCTTCACCATCCTGGTGGTACTTCCTCTCCTAATGTGCAGTCCCAGACACAATTCCTTCATCTAGCCTGAGTCTGAGGATGTGAAAGATTTTACTGTATTTCATGGGAGATGGATAAGGATTGGTTTCTGAGAACAAAAGCAATTGGGCTTGTGTGAACCTTGTCTCCCTACTGACCAGGAGAAGGTAATCAATAATTCAAACTTAAAGCAAACCCAGTAAGACAAAGAACTTCACTTGTTCCTCCTGCGAACTTGTTAGAACAGTCTGATCTGAGTCTTTGTCCTTTGCTTTGCTGCTCTGCTCTGTGCTACCTGCTGGGGTTATGTCTTTACTAGGGATTCTTTGCAATACAGTAGTGCATGGGGCATCATATAGTGATCAGGGTGCTGTTGTTTAAGTGTGCTTTAAAAACACAATTTAATGCCTAGGATTTCTCTCTGGGTTGTGGACTCCCTTTAAAGTCTCTGGAGCTATCCCTGGGAGTCAGAATTTTCCCTAGCAGTAGGCATTTCTAGGGAGAAAACATCTGTCCTGAGGCTGTAGCTGTCTCTCCATCTTTGGTCTCTTACCATGCTGAGCACATTGTCAGCTCTTAAATAATACTAAAAATAAGTAATGATTATTATTAATTCCTAGGTTCATTGCTTCCCCGAACAAGGTATATAACAGTGGTTATTGGTGAGTCTAAAGTCCTGCTGAGAGAATTCAGTATAGAATGAATTTTCTATGCAGGAAAAGAAAGATAATCAATGATGCACATCAATGGCTGGGGATGAGAGGGTCTCAGGTAAAAAACTGTGTGCTTCAATAAGCTTCAGACACTGTTAAAATAAGAGATAAGGTGAACTAACCCTTCCCTCTGCTCCCTCCACTTCAGAGAAGAGTCAGGGGAGGAACTGAACATTGTAGCTCCTGTAGTCAAACTCATCTCTGGAGAAAAACCTCAAGACATATGATGGGCTTAAGGACAACCAGGAAAATGCAGAGTGCATAGGTGGTAAATCTTTAAATAAATAAACGAACTGCCTTGTGAGTATGTCTGCCTGGAACAGGTACTTAAAGAAGTTTCCAAACCCCAGAAAGTCATCGTTTCTCCCACCTCACACATTCGCTCTGCTCTTTGTCGCTCACAGACAGCAACAGAACCCCCTTGCCTTTGATTTACAATTAAATTAAGAATTACTTTGGTAAAAAGTGGTGCTTTTCCCCGCCTGCTTTGTTTTGTGCCTCCAGGCTGCGCAGACCCCTATTGCTTGCTGTGCAAGAGACAGCGTCATACGGCTTGTGAGGAGCTGCAGGAACTGAAACCAGTTCTATGATTTATAACACTAATAAGGCTCAACTGCCATTTCTTGTGGTTTCCTCCCAAGTTGTCTTTGATAATTTCTACTTGTATGGTGTTTATTGTTGCTGCTGCTAGGGTTCAGTTGGCAGGTAACTGTTCCACTGTTTCACAGGGTCTGCTCTTTTTTGGGTTCTCTTTATTGTGTTATTATTATTAAATATTTATGTTTGGGGAGTGCCAAAAGGTCCCAGCTAGGCACTGTCCCCTTGCTTCCCTGTGTTGAGCTTGGTGCTGTCAGAGGGATGAAAGACACCCTGCCATGAGGAGTTTACATTCACATGATGACATCTCCCCTTTCCACATCACCTCCATGGCAGGAGGGCTGCGACAACTCTGCTGGTGGCCATCTCCTGACCAGCCAGCCCATGGTGTTCAGACTTGCTCTAAGGGCCCCAGCTCATAAAGCTCTGCCAATCACACTGGGATGATTTCTAAGAGCACACTCCTTGTCTCGTTGCTGGAGGGTATCACCTCTGGAGGTGAGCAGCTGTGAGGGAAACGTGGCTGGTGCTTTCAATCCAGCACGGATTAGCACCTTGGCTGTGAGTTGCTGCAGCAAAGACAAGGTGCATCCTCCTTTTCTGTCATCAGCAGGACAGAGTCAGTAAATATCAGAGGAGAGGTCCTGTGGAGAGTGCACATCTGCCTGTTTTAATATAAGCTCTTGAATTGCCCCAGCATCAACTTGCAGGGTTGGCACTTGGATGCCTCACCCTAGCCTGAGCAGGTTTCAATGGTGGGGCTAGGTCCTAGGCTTTTGGTGGCAAGACACAGTTAGAAGTAAGAGGCTGTGATAGAAGAAAAACAGGATCCCACTGCTCTCAGGGAGAAAAAGTGGTGTTGGGAGGACTGGAAGTAAAGAGACTTCTTGGGGAACAGCAAGATTGAAGGTGCTCTGCCTTCACTGTACTCTGCTGGTTGCAGCAGAGTTGGGTGAGATAGAATCTGTCTGTACTTTCTGATTTATAAGTTTCTCTTGTGCTCACTTTCGGACTGTGCTCTGCCTACTTTCATAAGCTTGGCTCTAGGAAACTCTGTAAAAACAACTGAACATTATCACCCAAGGTTACTGGAGAGTCTCTGCTGACACTCACAGCTCTGCTTTGATAATTTGCGTGGTAGAACATGTGTGGAGGATTACAGGCTACACCACAAAGATGCTGATGAGGAGTGGCTGTGCCATTTTTCCTTGCTCCTGAGCAGTAGTAGCAGTCCATGGCTGGCTGCAGCTGTACAGATTGTGGCACAGCTACATCTGGGTTTCCCCTGCTTCCTCCCAGGCTACACACAGCAGGAGAGGGCACTGGTGGAGGTGGAATTACTGCTGACCGAACAGGCCACACTGGCTGAAAATTTCAGTGCTGTGGTGAAATATAGCTGCCCACTCTTCTCTGCCTGGATCCATCCATGTGTCTGTGAGAGCTGGGCAAGACAACAGCTTGAGTGAGGAAAGTGATGGTCACAGAGATGAGTGCAAAACTCCCTGCTATTTCCCACTTGCCAAGACCTTCAAAGCTAGTGAGGTTACCATGTTGTCTTTCATAATTGGCCCGTCATCTGCACCAGGGCCACAAAGCCTTTCTTTGTCAGACTCTCCCATCACATTTCAGTTGCCAACTTGGTGGCAAACAGAGATCTATTACATGTTTGCCTGAAAGGCAGAGGAGGGCACTCAGTGTCAAGGTTATCAGGGTGATGGTGTTGCCATCAGAAGGTAGGCAACCTTATTGGCACAGAACCTGAGATTTGGCAGTACCTTGTGCCCAGGAGAAGATAAAACATCAGAGCAACTAAAAAATTAAAGGTGTTATAATATGAAAGCAGCAGCAGATTTCATAACACAGCTTTCCGTACCCAAGCAAACTGCGTATCTCTGCTTTCCAGAGTTTGTTGTGTTTTGGGATATGCCCAGGTTTGAAAGGCTGGCAGAAACCCAGATACTTTCTTTTTCTGTGGTCTGACTTCTCAGGGCAGTGTGCTAACTTTTCTTGAAGCCTTCTTAGGAAGAGGCACACAGGCCTTGGCCAGTGGCATTTCCTCTGCCATAGATCCCCACTGCTTCTCCAGAACTACATCCAGGGATAGTTAAGGCTGTGGCCATAACTTCTCACTGAGCTCTGGCTGAAAATAGAGCTGAGTCAAATCAAGAATTGTAGGACCAAGCACTTCCAATATCAAGGGAGTTAGATCCATCTGCTGCTTTTCGGAAAGTAGTAAATGAATGCTTCTTCCCCTGCTGCACACATAAACACACAAACACCCACGGACTTCACAATCTGAAGATCTGCTGTCTTTCCTGCTAGAAGGGCAATTTCTACTCTCATTTTCTATGCTCATTTGCCAGTAAAACCAGCTCTTCTCTTAGATCAGGTTTTGAAATAATTCTTGCAGGCAGCTAAGAGGACTTGCAGTTATAATACTTGACATGAATCCTCATGACACTGCACTGGGGTTCATTAATCTTTCCTGCTATCCTAGTGAGGATAAAGTGGGGCAACCAAAGCTGTTTGGGAGGTCAGCAACAGGATCACCGTTCATGGCCCTCTAACTTGTCTTCCAGACCATGCAGGAGACTCTAACCTGGGTTGACATACATAGTGAAAAGCTTCACTGCTTGTTTCTATTATCTGATCGTGGCACAACAAAGCTTTTGGATCAATCTGCCAGTTATTTATGTTTGGGAAAAGAGCATTCACAAATAAGGTGGAGGGTTTTCAAGGCATTAGTAGGTAGAGTAGATCAGACAAAACTGCAAGTCACTTTAAACCAAGGAAAATGTTTTGTTGTAAAGCTTTTTACAGTTTGATGTATTTTGTTTGGATTAATTAAGAAACGTTCTTGGTGTTTTTATACTTTTTCTTTCTTTTCTTCTTCTTTATCTCTCCTTCTGTTAAACTTTCCCCACTTTTTTACTGAGGAAGTAAGAGTAAAACAGGGGAGGAGAAAAAAAGGGTCAGAATACATTAGAAAACTGAAGTTGCATATGAAAATAAAAAAAAATGAGTGAGATTCATCTGCCTGACATTAGGCAACATGAGATATATGAGATACTTCAGAATTCCCTTCAGCTACAGCTTTGTGAAGGTGTGGTCTCTGTCAGGTTCTCTGTCATGTCCACAGCTGTGTACAGGTATATTGGGTGTTCTAGAACATCTAAAGGGCAGCAGACACTCTGGCTTGAGCAGCAAAATCATCTTGGCTTCTTCTACCTTTGTTGAATAAAACAGAGACTTTCTGACAGATGCATGGAATTTTCAGGATTCAAAAAACCACCCACGTTTTGCAAGACTGAAAAATAACATTCTCCCTTGTACCAGTTTATGAAAGTCTCCTTAGAATCAGTGTCAAGGCAATAAGGCATGGTGTGCCAGTCTCCTGTATTTGCTGCCGTCTCCATATATGTGCTATTAGCTGGCAGCATCCACAGAACAGAGGCTTCCATAAGCTGTTTTTTTTTTTTAATGTAAAAGTACTTCTTTGTGTGTTGAAGTCGTTTGTGCCTTTAGCTCGTGAGGTGTTAAATACAGGAATCTGGCTTTCCTCTGGCATACTCAGTCTCTTGCATATATACATGCTTCAAAGTACCGCCTTTATATGATTATAATTTTAAAGTGTTTTGTGTTAAAAGTGCAGTTGGTGGTGCTCATGACAGGATATTCACTATTTCCCTGAAAATCTCATAACTTAAATAAGCATTTACCATCAACCTAATCTAATCTAATCATAATCAATACCAATGCTGTGGGATCTTGTAAAACATGACCCACATGGCAAGTTCTGCCACTTGTTAATTACGCCCTTGGAGGCAGCAGTCAATAACTCCCAAGGGTTAGATAGTTCCTACTTAGTCAGGTGTTTTCATGGAGTACCGCTGACATTCAATAAGGACTTCTGCAACCACAGAAAACTTTATATTGTGACGCACAAATTAAAAGGCTTAGGAAAGATAGCAAGTATTTAGAGAACTGCTAAGAAAAATAAAAATAGAAGAAGCTGGCCATAGAGCCCTGCGGAGTGCGCCTTCAGGGAACTGACAAGACAATTTTTCTTTTTTGGGAAAAACATTTAAAAGAGGTTTGTGTCTCATCCAAAACCAACACAGCAGCCTGAAGTAGCACATAAGTCACCGCAAGTACTTCTTTCAAAAAAAGTTTCCAAACCTTTGGCTTGAGTACTTCAGCATAGCTCCACAAAAGCTCTTCCAGCATCTGGCAGATGAGAATCTGTTCAAATTAGTGTGTCCACTGATATTCAAAGCAGATAATCTTGTTCTTTTCTCTACATTTAATATGAAAACATTTGTGGCGAGAGTAATTTATGAAATAGAAAAACTTTGAAGAAGAATTGATAGAAGCAAATGTAAGCTCACTGACTTTTCTTCTCCTGCAGAGAAACTTGTTTTTAATTTTAAGCTGCTGATTTAAGTGAGTGAGCCGTATGAAAAAACACATGCGGTGAGGTTTTTGTGACATGGTTTGATCACTTATGTCAGTTAGTTTAGAAGAACATGAGGAGAAAGTTGGATGTATATCCAACTGTATATCCATCCCAACATTTGGTTATTGGTGCTATTGTTCTTTCCTAATTTAATAGATTTAGCCACTTACAGTAACAAATTGAATCGTTCATCTGTGCAGTATGAAGGAAAGGGCCCTGGAAGCAAAACCCAGGACTGTTCTACTAGTGAGAAAGCAATGGAGGATGCACAGGAGAGGCAAAGAGAGGGGGAGCATTGGCTGTGATCCATAAAGACCTGCTCTGAAGGCAGCATGGAAGTCCTGGGGCACCCAAGCAGGAGCCACTTGCCACACAGGCTGCTGGAGGGGCAGGTCTCTGCGTTTCATGTGAGATAAATGTAAACTCACATCAACCTCTGTCTACAAGCAAAACTGATGCAACACATCAGCCATGTGGATACTCCTATGCTAATTGCCTTGCTTGCACCTCATTCAAACTCAGCCTATATTCAGGTGATGCTGTGTGTCACGACACAGTAACTTAAGAAATGTGTGCCACTGTGGCTGGAGGTGGTTGTCTCAGAGGAAAGATGTGAGAAGTGTAAGGGCATGTACTTCTGGTCTGCTGCAAATGCAACGTGAAACGGGTTAGTTTCTTCCATGTCTGAAGTACTCTGCAGTACAACAGATTGAGAGCTTGCACATGGCCAGTGACTCGGTCTCAGCTAAAAGATGTTTCTCTACTAGGTGTGGTAGCACTTTTAGCCACTCTAACGTGGTTATAAGGATAAGTCTGGTCATGCCCTCCTATGTTTTTCTTTGCCTTATCTGGTTAGACAATGCCCCTTTCAGAACAGAGACAAGCAATGTGACATTTCAGGTACTACTGCAATCTTAATTGCAAGTCATTCTTGTAGCTGAGGTGACTAATGTAATAAATACTCACACGTGCATTGATACAGACAGCACACACTACAAAAATTACATTGCCAGTCATTTCTCCTAACTAACTAGAAAATACTATCTTACACATTCTGCCGCTGAAGCCTTAGCCATGCCCCTGGATGACACAAAGCTGGGTCCAACTCTTAAAAATAGCAGCAGGGTATGACTAAGTGCAGTTTGGTTCATCAGGAAAGACGAAAATACCACCTCAGTAGAAACAGAGGAGTTTGGTTAGGTTTTGTTTCTCTCGCTGATGGACTGCAAAGAAATAGCTTTGTTTCATAATGAAAATTGCATTTAATTCAAAATGAAACATTCAAGCACCCAAAGGAGAAGTGAGAGGAAGGAGTTAGATTCAAAGGGGGAGCAAGGAGGTGAGAGGGATGTCCCCCTCTAGTCTAGTGACCTGGCTGTTAGAGCACAGCCCTGTTCATCTCAGAGGAAGAAGTAGGCTCAGTGAGTCAAAGATGCTAACATGACCCCCACACTGTGCAACATTAAACACTTAAAAAGGTTTGGGGTTTTGAATTCAGAGACCTCAGCCTACTTGGTTACCATGGCAAACAATCACCGGTAGAAGTCTTTTAACCTTTAATTAAAGATACACAAAAAGGAGGAAAAACAGTTTAAGCACTTGAAAAATAAAGTATTAAGTAAGACTTTCCTTTTTAGAAGCACCCATTATTCCTCCTTCCTTAGGTGTTGACAGTTTTTATAGCAACGCTTTCTTTATTTAACTTCATAGCAGCAGTAGCTGTTCTTGGGGAGAGAGAGACACTCATTGAGATAGACTGGATCTGTTGTTACTTCTCATTTTTGGACTCCACTCTGTTCACTTGAAGAGTGTGCAGAAAAGTGCTCTGCTCACTTGTGCATGCTTGCACGTATGCACAAAGGGAAAGAAAAGGACAGCAAAGACAAAAAAATATGACTTCCTTTTCTGGTGTTGACTTTTACTTGCAGCCTCACTGCTAGAAAAAGACAAGTACAATACATGGCCTTAGCCCCTGTGAGATCTATGAAATTTGTACCCAGTGTCTGCCTCATTCAGTCGTTGCTTTTAGGTGTCTCCCTGATTGCAGTTCACAGATGTGTGTCACAACCTGTCTAAGTCAGTTTGATTAAGCGGAAGGAGAGAATATACAACAAGAGAAGCATGTGAGGAAATGACAGAGTGACTAGAAGAGGGGTGACATCAGGACTCCAGATCTTGTCTTTCAAATAGGTTTCCAGGACTGAGTTGAAGTTGGTGGAAGTAGCAATGACTTCTGTATGTCTTCTGGCCAGAAGGTCTGGTCCGATCAGGTAACTAAGTGCCAACAGCAGTGTCACATTAGTAACTTAGGTCTCCAAGTTGGCAATGTAAATTGTCAGGATTTCTACTTTCTGCCCACCTATTCTGAGTATCAAAATGGATGCCCCCAGAGGATGATAAACATGCCAGCAGCCACGAGATAGGTTTAGCTCCTGGCACACCAGGTTTGGTCCATTGATTTTGGCATTCATCTTGTATATCAGCCCTGACCTCGGCACTGCCTTTGGGTGATATCTGGGAGACTTTCTGTTTGAACTAATTTGGTCTTCCTATCTTTAACTTGTGCTGACCGTACTAGTAATTTCCCTTAGCAGACTGAGCTGTATTTTTTACCTCGTGGGCTTTAGTATATGGCTCTGCCTGATGCAGTACTTGTGCAGGACGTGCAATGGCCACTTCTGCTGCTGTGTCTGCCCTTCTGATTTCCCAGGAGAGTGTCATGGCGACGAGAGCAGGGGAATCCTGGTGGAGGCACTCTGCCAACATGGAAGTGTTCCCTAATAGTCCAATACTCATTAGCACAAATTGGGGAAGCCAGGTGAACCGTTTCCATGTGAGGGTCTCAGTTGAGGGTCTAGAAAGACGTGCACAGACCAGGACACATCCGTGGCGGGGACTGAGAACAACCCACCTTAGTATGCAGCACAGCACAACCTTATGGTATTCTCCTGGGAGATAAGTGATGCTGGTTCAAGTTCCCCCAGGCAGAGGAGGAAATTAAACCCAGGACTCCTACATCCTTTATGAGTGAATAAAAAGTGGCTGTCTTCCTCTCAGCTTTGTGAGTATAATCCTGACATTTTTTTTCCAGGAAAGCAATTTGGTAAGTCCACACTGCATTCGACAATCATTTCAGGACAATGGAAAAGGCATTTTTCAATGAGAAGAATACTGACAAAAAATCCCAAAGCTCTTCTGAACATAGTGACAATAAACCAGTCAGACAGACCCCACCTCTCTGCCACTTTATATCCAATAGCTGTGGGACAGGGAGGCTCTAATGCTTGCAGGCAACAGAGGAACTTATCTGGCAACGGAAAATCTTGGTAGGAAAAAAACATTCTGAGGGAGTAATGAAATCCTCTGGGAATGGCAGATGAAACCCAAACACTGGTGGGAATGCTCTGGGTCCTGACATAACTGCAGTAGTGTACAGGAAAAGCTGTGAGGAACAGACCCACTCTATTTGATGAGATATGGTCACTGTCCCGGTTATATAATTAAGTATTAAAGGCACAAAAAGGTTCAAACTTTGCATTTGTAAGAATTTGAAGAGGGTGCTGTATGAGACTTTGCTAGCAACTTGAAGATTGAAAAAAGAAGCAGAGGAAAAAGGCTTCTTTACTTGTCTGACATTTTTACTGAATTCATAACTGTGTCTACTGGTGGCCATGCCCAATATGGACAATAAGAACCAACAGAAGTTAAAATCTGAGTAGTGAGATGCTCTGCTACCACAGAAAATCTACCTGAAAAAACAAAACCAACTGTCAAACAACTGTGGGTTGTTTCCCTGGTAGCCTGTCTTTCCAGTCTTCTCTCGAGAGAAGAGTAGATCCCTGTGTATGTTTGTGTGTGCATGTGTGCCTGTATGTGCGTGTAGACGGGGCTGAGGACGGGCCTGGGAATAAGTAAACAAGGAAACTTCCAAGGAGCAGACAGTGTCCTCAGCCTTGTTGTGATCAAGTATGCCTGTGACCGCAAGCAGCCTCAGCCGGTGCCTGTTACTCCATCCTGCACTTCCCTTCTGGCTCTGAAGGAGGGCGATTGCAGACGCACCCCTCCTTCCTGCTCACACCTCATGGCTGTGGAGGGTAGGCTGGGAACCCCGGCGAGAGGCAAAGCTGCACTTGTGAGTCTGTGTTTGTTTGTCCGCTTTATAGAGGTGGGATGAAGCAGTAGAGCTGTTACACAAATCCTACAGCATGAGGTCACGCAACTGGACGGTTTTCTGTGGGGCTGGATGGGGACAGAGGAACTATGTGTCCTCTTCAGGCACTTTGAAAGGCCGGGGGGTACAGCTAGACCATGAATCCATACTCAGAAGAGTTTTATTAGCAGTGGCCTTATTGTGATGTGAGTTTGTTTGGTTGCCTCCCTGTCTGGATAGGGTCTGAGTATTTCTTCTGGGGTAACATGACTGAATCAGTATATGGGCTGAGCCATGGTCAGTTGTCAGATGCATCAGCAGTGTCACTGAGGTGTGATATGCAGAACAGAAGAGCACATGTGCCAGCCTGTGGAGATGGGACAGTGTGGGAGACCGTGGGGGAGAATAAGCATCTATGGTGTTCTGGAAATGAGTTATGTCTTGGCAAAAAGTGGTTTTCAGCTAGATGAGTTCCTTCTTCTAGCTCCCTGCTAGGCTGCCCAGATGACCACCAACATGAAGGAGCAAAGAAAATGTGCAGTTGGAGGTGGAGGGGAAGATGGGACAGTTTGTCTTGGTCTTAGCCTATGTGACAAGCTCATCTAGTGTGACCATGTTAACATAAGCTCCTCTGATCTGTTATCTAGAACTTGTCCTAAATGCCACACTGCTTCATAGCTCCTTTATTTTAGGGAAGAGAGAGACTTTATCAGGTGAGATGTAGAGAGAATTAGGCTGCAGATGACTAGGGCACTGTGCTGGAGCTCATATCGGCCTGTAGGAGAGCAAGGTGGTCCTTAGCAAAAGGCAATGATCTAAAGGTTAGCACAGGGGCTGTGTGTTTGTTCCGACAGGCACCTTCCTCCCCCCCTCCAGCCAACAGGAGCTCAAACACACACATGCATGCTCACATACAATCAGGTGTGATAAGGAGTGAACAGGGGCAGAAAAGAGAGCCGTGACTGGTCCCAGTGGCCATAAAAGAGAATCGCTACCATACCGGCTAATGTGGGCTGCAGCAGCGAGCCTTTCTTTATTGTCCCTGCCCTTAGCGCTGTGCACTGAGAGCACTAAATGTTCTGGGTAGAGAAGGAGCAGAAATTTACTGAAATTGCCTGCTTGATCAACCTGGCATCAAATCTGTGCAGGTAGAGCAGTAATAATATCTGGTGTGCTCAGAGCCTTTTACTTTCTCTATGGACAGTGCTGTCACTAACTGGTTTTCCCAATGCCAGGCTGGGACACAGGACAGAAAACAAAGACTTCTGTGATCAGACTGCACATCAACACCTTAAACTGCCTTGAGTCCAAATGAACGTCAGTAAGGACAACAAAAGTGCTCTATAAGAGGCAATACACAGAGATACGGCAAAGTCTTACAGCCTGCAAACTCAGCCCTGGAGCCTGTAGCATAATCCCTTTGATCAGCAGGACTGGGGTTACTGTAGGGTCAGGGTTGACATGAAACCAACCAATCAAGCAAGACCACCTACATATTTAAATTAACCTTTTTTCTTTGGAGCAGTACAATTTTCTTTAAGGATTTTTTTATTTTCTGCATGGAGCTCTGTGTGGCTCTGTCTGCCTCTGCACGTCATTGCTGTGATAGATGCAGACATTGTTATTCAGGTACTTAGGCCCATAATACTGTAGACAAGCAATGAGCAAGGTTGACAGAGATTTTGTTTAAAAAACCCCACTTTTAAACTCAAGGAATTTTCCAATAATCATCGTGTATTTTCATTAAAAACATTTTAAAAAATCAAGGAAACCGCCCCCCAAATGTCTTTAAATCTTACATGTAATTTAAAAAATGCACAAATATTCTTTCATTTCTTTTTTGCAGAGGGGGAACAGAATCAATTTGCTATGGTTATGCCTCCTGCCAATTGTTTAGAATTTCCAGGATTTAATCTTTCATCCATGTGTGTATCCACTATTTACCTTTGAATGAGATAATGCATAATGCATTGGGCTTTATGGAAATGAACCAAGAAAACCTACTTTTTTTGAAAAGGAGAAAGTTTTGTTCTCCCGTTATGGCCTAGAAAAATCAGTGCCAATGTTACAACAACAGTGAAAGTACAGGAATGTACAGGTTAACTTAGAAATTGCTCAGATGTCACACATGAAGGGAAGCACGTACAGTGCAGTGGTCCTGCATCCTTCCTCTGCTTCAGGCTTCGTACTGGTGAAGTAGCATCACTGATGTAACCTAAGCAGATGTTCACCATCTTCTGCGCCCTAGGTGGGACTAGGTCTTTGCTGGTGCTTAAGAATTCCATGAAGGTGTAGGAATTTTGCAGTAAAATGTTCAAAATGTAGAAGGAAGATGTGAAAAGCTGTAAATACACCTGCTGCTATCAGTAAGTCAGGCGGCCTTGTGGGTAACAGGAGATCATAAAATGGAGGGCCATTTTGAACAATAAGTGCCTACAGATCACTCTATAGGTGTCCCCTGGACACGATTATCCTTGGTTTGAACGCTGCTTTTGGCTGTACCTACAGCCAAGAATTAAGTAAACAAAATGGATTCTGGCTTTTTTTTTTCCTTTTGCAAAGGAGAGGTAGCTGTAGCTTTGATGTAAATTGGGCGCGATGCTATCTCATGCTTTAAGTGTTGGGTCTGTCTGCAACCGTCAGTAGAGAGAAAGCAGCACTTTGACATGCCTCTCCTCTCTCTCTGCTTCACATGCATACACATACATCTATGGAGCCTCAAAGAGCCACAATCAGCAGAGGCCTTTCAAGAGGTTTCCTGTCTAAGGAGCAGTGGGCGTGAGCAGTAAATGGCCTGCTATGGGGAATTTTGTCTCAGCTTTCTTCTCATGCTAAGATTTGGCTTTTTTTTTTTCCCATTGTCGGATGTTTTTTCCTAAAAGCTTTTACTGGCTAGAGCAGGGATTAGACTCTTCCTGAAGCACATGCACAGGGGAATTGCTGACTTCTGACCTATCTGTTGATATCTGGCTAACTGTGACAGAATCAAAAAGGAAAAGTGAAGAGGTCATGGTATGGAATTCAATGTGCGGACTGGATCAAACTCCAACATGCTGCGCTATACCAGGAGATGGAAAAATTGGCCGTGGCTTGCTAAACTAGCTCTCATCCTCTTTCCTAGTGGTCAATTCACTGTCTTCCTTTTACAGAGAGGCCAGAGGTAGCTAAAGGTAGCTGCAGGAAATGTAGAATTTAGCTTTTAACAACACCATTCCCTTGTGGCCTGAGGAGAAGAAGGAAGCTGTGATGTGAGGAGCACCATAAACATATAAGGAGGACTCCCTTAAAGTTGTCCCTGTGGGATCAAGACAATGTTGTGCTACATTTTGATAGAAATGCTTTTCCTTTCTTTTTGGAAATGGTAAGTCTGCGTTTCTTTCTCCTCCTGGCACAACTCAGGGAGTCAGTGAGGGAACACAGTTGGAGAACTGTGTAAGAACAAAGAGATTCAGGACAACAGACTGAATTAATCCCATTGTGCCATGGAGCTGATGGTCCTGATAAAGGTGTACCTCTCACTGAGAAATCATTCATCAGTACATGACTGTGCTGTTTTATGCCACCTCATCATTTCAAGTCAAGAAGTTATCTTTCAAAACAGCTTTTTTTTTTTTTTTGCGTAGACAAAGGACAGAGGAGATGTGAATTTCACCCAAGAAAAGAAAGTAACTCTGAACTCCCTTCACTGCAGAATTGTAGCAGGCGGTCATACACGGTCCTAGTTTCATCCATCTGACTGAAGAAGAGATGGGAACGCTGAGCCTGAGCTGTGTTGCACACAGAGGAACTCCTGTATCTGCATGTGGCCCTCTTGATTCCACAGGGGATCTACTCAGGCCCCACAAGCTTGGCTGACTTGGGTTTGAGAAAGCTGAGCATGGTAGCCTCACATAAAGGGGTGTAATTTTTACAGAGAGAGCAATCAAGTGGAGGACTGCTAAAGGAAAACATGGAGCTTTGGTTCCGCCAGGAGATGAGAGTGACTTGCTAGCAAGGTCTCCCTCCAGCAGGCAATTTAAAAAATGACCTTGGAGAAGAATACAGCAAATTAATCTGTTTCTGATAAGAGGTTTTGGAGAGTCTCTTGCAATTTTATGCATGTTGGCTAGACAGCCTTGCCCCGGCAAGCACCCTTGCCTGTGCCAGGGACACAGATAGCGCTGACTCTTCCATCGAACTTGAGAGGGGTTTTTAAAAAAAGGCTGTTATTCTGAAAAGACAGAATAAATTGTGAGGGGATCTGGTAAGACATCCCTGTTATGCTTGTAACTGGCAGTAGTAGGCAAAATGAAAGGAGGGGGATTGGTGGATTTGTGTCTTCACTGGGAGGAAGTTTGTGATGAGTCGAAGAAAATTTGGGGAGAAGCCTTCAGCATGCTGGGGAGGGGGTTAGAATCTGGAGTACTTTCGTGCACAACACAGGTCTAGAGAAAGGGGGTAGAGTGAGTCTTCAAAGGACAAAGGTCAGCCAGTTACAAACACGTGTCAAGATGGCTGAATCACCTTGTCAAGGTAAACAAAGAACTTGGTCCAGACCTCCTTCTGCCAGGCTCCCTCCTAAACATCAGGTTTGAGAGCACTCTGTTTAATACCAGGTGTTTTCCCTTCTTTGCATGAAAATAAGTTAATCATGTCTCTAACAGAGGGTTTGGGAGTGTCTGCTTCTCTGAAGAAGAACAAAAACTCCCACAAGCAACTTTCCCAAACATAGGAGAAGATGGGTTGCAATGGCATTCAGAGCTCACAGATCCCCACAAAGGAGACAGAGTCTTAGCTAGAAGAAACTGCTTGAAGGCAGCCTGAAGAATGAGCACCATCTCTTTCAGAACTTGTTATTATCCCCCTTTTCCCTTCCTATATCCTTGGCTACCTTCCTGGTAGCCAAGCTCCTACCCTGCAAAAGGACATCAGTCTCTCAGTGCAGCTTTCCCATGCTCTAGTCACTTGTTCACTCTTTCCTTGCTGGCAGGGAGTGGGAGGCAGGCAGGAACCCAGGGATCTGAGCCTGGAGCAAGTAGGAAACAATACTGTTCCTGTGGTCCTGAAAAGAGAGGATGCCAAGGTGGAACCCCCTACATCCCTTTGTCACCATACACTAGTCAATGACTGCAGAGTCTGGTCTCAATCAAGAGTGATTAATGAACTACCCATGTTTGTCCCTAGCAGATGCTCATGGCAAGTGTGTTGGATAAGGTTTGGAGTGAAATAAAACACACCATTTAATGGACAGACACATTTTCAGTGAAGGTGAATCACTCTGCGTAATTTTTTTGGGGGGAGGGGTGGGGAGGGGAAAGAATTTATCCCTCACTGAGTGAAGATGTTGCTGATTTAGTCAAATCGAGAACAGGATGCGACACATTGGTCTAGTGCATCGACATTCACATCTGCGAGTGAGAGTGCTTGTTTTCACTGGAAGAGCAGCAAGGATGCCTTTTGAAACATTTAAAGGTAATTAAGCTTTTGGAGGAAAAGAAGTTAATATATTTTGATGGGAAGTTTTGAATCTCTCTGGACCTACCAGAATGGCCACAGAAAGCCTTCAGCATTTCTATATGTGCATCTTTTTAAACTGTGTGGTCTCTTTGGGGAGTTGTGAATAAATACATCTGCATTTTATTTTCACCTGACGTAAGAGTGATTGCAAGGTAACAGGCTAACAGCAAAATATTGCTGATCTAAAATGAAAAGAATGTGTCCTGAAGCAGGGTAGCTCAGGTCGAGAGCAAGTATCAGAAGGGTAGGATGATGTCTTTTCCACTGACTAGCACTGACTAGGAGACCTCTCTGGTGTACAGCAAAGGAAGAAAAGCCATGCTCAAATGCTTAAGTCCTGAATGAATTTTGCATAAAGAAAAAAAACAACCAACTTTTGTCCCTTCCCTACCCTCTTTCAAGCCCCTTGGGACTCCAGTACTAATTGCTGGTGGCTAGTAACTTGTGTCAGGCAAAGGGGAGAGAAACCTGTCCGGGTTGTGTGGAAGAATTCCTTGGCAATGCAGTCTCCATACACAAGCTCAACATATATCTGTTCCTGGATTTCTAAACACTATAGAAGAGCGTTACACAGGCACAGTCTAAATGTGCTAAAAGCTAATTTGGATATGACGGAAGACGTAATTCTTTGGTAATACCAAGGCAAACATGTACTCTTTCTGCAAGAAAAATAAAACAAATGTTATCTTCTTCCATAAGGAATCAAAAGCAACCAGAAAGTTACCCATACGGCACACGGCAGCAGCACAGTTGGATCCAGGCTCAAGCTTTTGGCTCTCTGTGCTGCCACATGAAGAGAGCAGTGCTCAGCCTGGTGAGCCCTTGTCCAGGCCCTTGTCCTGATGTATGTTAAATTATTGCCATACAGTCCTGATGAATTTTGCACGACAGCAAACTCTGAACCTTACACTACATGTCTGCATTTGTGTAGGAGACAGAAAGTAAAATTAAACAGGGTATGTAATTAGGTATTTCATGCCACATCATATTCTACTAGGGTTTAAAGAGCATATCCAGCGTTTGCTAATGACACAAACTATGGTCCATATGCTTCCACATGTCTGTCTCTCAACTTCCATATGATACAGAAGCCTACAGACATACATTATGCATTTAAGGTTGGGGAGGATTTGTGCCCCTACCTGGACATCTTTCTTTTTGTGCCCTTGTTCTGTAGAGTTACTCCTGGAAACCAGTGCCACAGCTCTTAAAAGCAGTGATGGTGAAGCATCTGTGGGCAGATACGCAAAAATGGCTCACACAACTGTGGCTAGTTAGTTACTTCATTGCTGATATAGGTAGGTCAAAGCTTATTTGGACCATGGCTACTCTGCAGAATTTTACATAATTTGGTTTTATTCTATTCCCTGCCTGCCAAGTAGCATTCATCCTAGCAAAAGCAGGAACCCCAAAGTGGAGAAGAAGCAGGTACAGGGGCTGTTCTAAATGCTGAGACTCCCTGCTCTGCCCTGCCTGTGTCCTCATCTGGTTGGCAAAGACCTTAAAACAATGCCAGGTGCTCAGAGCCATGGGAGACCAAAGTCACTCAACCCCACCTGGCCTTGGAGATTAAGGGGTCCTGGGTGCAGCAAGTTTCCACTGAGAGAGTGGCTGAGGGCTTGGGTGTTGCAGGACTGTGCTAGGTCCTCCATGGTCAGGAACATGGTCTGCAAAGTGTCCCAAGTGCAGACAGAGCCTTTGGAAAAAATGTGACTGGGACTGTGCTTCCTGGAACAGAGCAGGATATAATTTTATCTAGGAGCCTTTGCCAGCCAAATTGATTTTCTGCACCCATTGCAAGGACCAGTCTCTTCCTGGGGACAGGTCCTCAGTGTGGCTGAGCAAGCTGCTTTCAGGACTCGAGTTTTCCAGTGTTGGCTTTCTATCCAAAACCCAAGGTGCAAATCTCAGGCCTGGCTTGAGCTGGCAAGGGGAAAATGTCTCTAATGATCTGGAGCTAAACACAACCTTTTTGACTAAGGTGATAATGCAAATGGGATTTAGCTTCTCTTTAACGTGGTTTGCAAAGCTGCCTTGTGCAAACCAGTTTTAACGAATAGTTGAGTCTTACCTCTGGTAGTCAAGTGAAACTGCTATTGCCTCTCAGGCAAAAAAAGTGTTTACAGGCAAAGTTTTTTGAAAAATATTAATGTGATTTCCCAGGCCAATGTAGACAGTCCCCCCAGGGTTGAAATCAGCCCCGTGCCTTTTAAAAAAAAGAGCAGAAATAGGATGGATGTTCCAGCTGACTAAAGTTCTCAGAAGATTTTAATTAGCTGTGAATGAACAACAGAGAAATGCTCACGTTACACGAGGCGAAGCTGGGCCGGCTCAGTTTGAGGAAGCGATGCAGCTGTGTCAGGGCAGTGCCCCGTGTCTGCTCATGACTCCTGCCTTTGAGGACCCCACAGTAGTACTTGCAGCCCAGGTACTGGGCCACCCACCCACCATGGTCCTGAGACAGTGTGGCTGAAGCTGGCTCAAGGTCCTTCACCCCTCAGTCTGCGGTCCCGGGCCTCAGAGCAGCAGATACCGATGCTGCGTTGCTAATTTTCATGGGTGCTGTAAAATGGTGTATGAAAGGAGTCATACCTCAATGCTACCTGGCTTGATAGCATCTTTTAGTTAAGTGACATTCCCCTCTCTGTGTGCTCCCCCCACCCCCATTCTTTTTAAGGGAAAAAAAAATAAATAAAATAGAAGACAAGAAAGGCAGCTTGCATTCTGATGCTGGGTCAGTGGATACGGGATAATTCGAATTCAGTACCTTCCTCCAAGCTCTGTGGTACCCAAGGGACAGTATCTTACTCTGCTCCTTCCTATCACTCTGTGCACTTGTAGGGGCTTATGGTATTACTGCAAAACACTCTAGACATGCACAGCATGAAAAAACAAGTTGAAAGGTACGTTCGGGTGCTCCAGACTCAAATCAGATAAACTCACAGGATTCACGTGGCCTCTGACACCAGGTGATTGCAAATGCTAATAAATACAATCCAAATTTAGGTTGGCACATGCTTTCCTAGCAAGGGGGAAAAAGTAACTGCATTTTAACAGACTAAGTGGTTAGAGAACTTTGTTAATTCAGACATAAACCTGTTAGCATAAAATATTGCCGGAGGTCTGAAATGGCCTCAGACAGTTTACATTTTTCATCAGGATTGCTGTTAGAGACAACTAACCCTTTCTCTCCCTAAGAATAATGTTGCCTTTCCACAAGGCAACCCAAAAGCCAATCTCTTTGTACACAAGAGAAATGCCTCTAATCTAGACTTTATTAGACTGATCATTATATAATGGCTTTAGAAACTCTGGACAAAATAGAGCAGTGGGTTTAGCTGACGGTAATGTCAGATTGCTGTCAATAATCCTCAGCAGATGCAAACGTGTGACCCTTTTCCCCCTTAATTGTTGAATATTTATTTTTATCTTATAATGTTAATAAGGTTTATTGTGCTGCAGAGAGAGCTGATATCACATGACCTTCATCTTCCTGACTCACAACAAAACCAGAAACATTACACTGCCTGTCACGTCCTGTTGTTTAATGATAATGTGTAGGTTAGTTGCTTTTCTTCCCCACACAATATTATTTATTCCTTTTGGACTGCCTTCCCTTATTTGGGAGTCACCATCGTGCTGAGCAAAATAGCGTG
The DNA here is from genome assembly GCA_004320125.1 of Scolopax mira. NCBI lineage: Eukaryota > Metazoa > Chordata > Aves > Charadriiformes > Scolopacidae > Scolopax > Scolopax mira. The sequence continues at coordinate 135,865 of BJBW01004044.1, read as the reverse complement.
ACTGAAATAGGAGGTTCTGGAGCACCTTTTCAGTATGAGCAACAGGAAACAAACAAAAAAAAAAAAATATGTAACTGGTTTTTAGACAGCACTTGATCAGTTTATGAATGGCATTATAAAATGTAATTGCCTGCAAGAGCAGAGAACTGGATTTGGTGAAGCAGGAGGGACTTTGCAATTCAGTCTTCCTAAATAAGACCTAGATAAAAGCCTGAGTAACCCCAGTCTCAATAAACAAAAAGAGACTGTGCAAAAGACATGGAGGAAAAACCCAGACAATTTTAATTTTCTTTGGAACAAAATTAGATCCACTCATGTGTATTTGAGGTGGCAGAAACCCAAAGTAAAGGTTTGCATCTGGTCCTCTATTTGTGCTGTGCTGAGCCAGGATCCCCAACCCAGATAACTCATTTTGGATGAGCCATGTTGGTGTCGCGTAGGACGCAAGAACCACATTGATACAGACAGAGGAATGCAATGGCTTGGAGAGCTTGTCTGTAGCTTAGGCTGCACCTCTTCACAGCGCTGCAAGGAAAGGTGAGGCTCATGCACGGGTGGATTAACTGGGCCTGGAATTCACACACCCAGGAATGAATGGCTGGGGGTCCCAAAGCACTGAGCAACGCTGCCGCGTCCGGCAACTGCTTCTCACTCCCTCCCACAGCAAGGGGTGTCTCAGGTCCAGCATCTCCTGCCAGTCGCTGGGGCAGAGCAACCAGCGCCTCACACCACTCAGTTCTTGGCCCCGTGTCCAAACTAAGCAGGGATGTGGAAACCCTCATCGATACGCTTCAGAAGAGCAAGCCCGGGGTGGAAGATGCACAGAATAGCTGGGAAGTTCAGCCCCTTGGGCCTGGCTATGAGTGGTCTCGCTGGGAGGGAGGAAGGGGGCTAACTGTGGAGGAGGTCCCCCACCTTCTGCGGGCAAGCGGGACCCGGCTCTGGCTCTGCATCAAGAGCTTGGCAAGGGGCGCAGCGGGAAGCCTGGAAGATTTAGTGCATTGTCTGTGCCAGAAATCTCCAGCTGCACAGTTCTGAACACAAACTTTGTATATCCTCGAAACAGCGAAGATAAGTAATTTTGGGGGTTTGTTACACATTTTAAATGGAGTGAGAGCCCTCAGCTATTCCAACACATTCCCTTTGCAGGTTCATTAATGAGACCTATGGGAATTGGATTGGGTTCTTTTTCACTCTGTTATTTGGACTGCGAGAAAAAAAATCGCAGAAAGGAGAAGCTATTTTCAAGCCAGGACTATTTTTTTCTGTTTCAAAACTGAAATATTTACCAGGCTTTTGCTGTTAAGTCCAGATATTTGGGGGTATTTATTAGAGTTGTGCAGAGACTAGTCTAGATTTTTCTGTGTGGTTAATTTTACTTAGATCTCTGTGATCAATTATTTACATTGCTTTTTTAAACATTATTTTATGGTATGAAAATAATATTTCATGGTATAAAAATAATGTTTCCGTCCATGTGGTAGTGAAACTATATAGTACTTTATTTTGCTCAGAGTGCCTTGCAAGCATTAGTGAAATGAATGTTAGGGTGCACTTGTGAATTAGGCAGTACATCCCAATCATGAAAAGCAGGTCTCCCTCCCAAATGGTTTTGCACCACTATAACCATTTTGATGAGGGCAGATCATTTTTAGGATAATAAAAGCTCCGCTGTCCCCAAGCCTGGTTGCAGTTATACCAAAACTGTAAGTACTGAATCTGGGTCTGGCTTTCCCCCAAATACTGGTATCAGCACTCCTCCGCTGACTCTAAACTGGCATGGGCCAGGTCTTGTTTTTCAGCCTGTTTCATCAATACCGATGTAGCTAATGCGTGACAGATGTCGTGGTGAAATCATAGATCCATTGAAGTCACTGGCAAAACTCCCGTGCATTTAAATGGTCCCAAGGCTTTGCTCAGCACAATTTAGGCTCCATGTGCAAAACCCAACACACAGGTCACCCCTGGTTACAACATAGCTGTTTCCCCAACCCAGGAAGGAGACGATCAGAAAGCAGCAGCACGCACAGCATCTGGATGTGCTCCTGTAACTGGCATCCTCAGGCATTCCCACATGGTGGACAAATCCATATTTGCAATTGCTACATAGACACTTCTGCCCACAACTTCTCTTCTGCCATCTTGCAACATCCACATGGCGCCTACAGAAGTCACTGCAGTGGGCAAGCAAAGCTTTAGCTAGTTTTGAGGCGATTTAATATTGAAAGGGAAAGAAGAAGAGCTGGTACCACATTAACTTTCAGCTTCCCACTGGCTGCCTAGCAGATGCCTGGGAACTGGAGAGCTGGAAACCTTGTGTGAGGTTTCACTGGTGGTACAGGTTTGGGATTCAGTGCACAGCCTCTGGGAATCGCGGGGAAATCACACTGCAGTCATGTCTGCTGAGCCAGGAAACGGGCACAGATGCCCATGGAATGCCTACGCTGCCCCATTTTGCCACACTTTGGAGATGTGCGTGCCTCTGTGTTGTGTGTGTTGTTATGCAAACACAAGCGTCCTGTGCTGTGGAGCCACAGTCTCGGCTCTATGCTCTGTGCAGGGACAAGAAAAGCTGCTGTTACTTGTTTCTCTTATGGGAAAACACACAATTTGTGTGCCATAAGCGGCGTGCTTACTGCTCTCTAAGAATCCATGGGTGATGTTGATTCTTCACAAGGAGTACCGTTTAAGAAGAAATAGCATCCACCTCTGGATGGACTGATGTGCTTGAGAAACAGCACCGTGCGCTCTGAGCTGGGCTTTGTGATGCATTAACATCACAAGGTGCTTTTAGTAACCAGTTCATTTAAAGCTAGGCAAGGTATCTCTGCCATACGCTATGATGAGGTGAAGCCAGAACCCACTGCACCCCTAAGGATAACTTCTGTTATCACTATGGACTGCAACCACAAAGATTAGGCCTCTGTTTTCAGAGACCCTCCCATCCTCATACCAGTTCTTATCCCTGCAGGATAGGGATAGGAGAGACCTCAGTCCCTCCAGAGTGCTGCAATGGGAAAGTTTAGCAGAGGGAAGGGAAGGTGGAATGTCCAGCCCCAACATGTACAAAGAAAGAAAGCTCCTCAACAGTGGGGATGCAGGCTGAAGATTGAAACAAACAGGTCACCAGGGCAGTATGGTCTGGATCACCTAATGAGATGGCTACAAACCCCAAAATGTATCTTTCTACATAGTCAAACACTGGGACTTACATCCAGAAACAGAACACAGGCCACAGTCCCAGGACTACAGGGAACTCCAGATATGGAGAGGATTGACCCTGAAAAAGATGAGTGTGTCTACCAGTTCAAGAAGGTTGTGGATGAGGTGAGGATGAATCCAAGAAAGGCCACAGAACAAAATGACTAAGTACTGGAAAATGTGGCTCGTAGTGACAGACTGGAGAAGACACTCCATCTGTTTAGCTTAACGAAGACAAAGTTGAGAGGATGACTTGATCACAGTCTCTAAGTACTGACATGGGGAACAGAAATGTGATAATAGAAGGCTTTTCAATCTAGCTGACGCAACTATAATTTGATCCAACTGGAAGTTGGAAGCCAGACAAATTTTGACTACAAATAAGGTGCAGATGTTTAACAGTGAGGGTAATTAACCAGTGGAACTAATTACCAGGGACTGTGGGGACTATCACCAACAACTTTAAATCAAGATTAGATTTCCTCCTTTCCTCCCTCCCCCCTGCCAAAGATGTGCTCTAGTTCATTCAGGAATGAATTCAGAGATGTCATTCAGTGTGTGTGTTTTTCAGGAGCTTGGGCTAGGTAATGAAGCCAGCTCGCCCTGCCTTTGCAATCCGCATCACTGTGATTCTCTGGCCCTCAGTGTACTCAGACACCGCACAGAAAACCCGCAGCGCCTGCCCAAACTGGCTTATGCTTTTCCTTTCATATCCCGGGCTGTTAAGTAAGGGGACAAATGGGTAAGAGTGGGAGGAGAAGGGTGTGGGCGATGGGATCATACATCCCCTTCGTGAAAGCCTGTGCATTATCTCGGTGATTCAGTTACTTCTTAAAAGACATAAAAAGAATGAAAGAATTAAGATAGCAAATGTAATTGTCTGCCCTGCTAAAAGCATTGCAGACAAAATGAGCTTTCAGGAAAGATACTGATAAAGTGCACTGAGGTTCCTCTGGCTGTGGCCATGCTGAATTTGGCCAGAGGAAAGGAACATCCTTAAAATCAGCAGAGGGAGAAGCAGCCCCCATCTGGAATGAAATCCTCCTGGGGAGCAGCAGTGAACCAACTGATGGGCTCCTGGCCCACCAGTTATGAAGAGCAGAACTGCCACCATCCATGGTTAGGTCCACCTGGGCGTTCAACCTGAGAAAACAAACAGACCAGCATCAGCAAAGTCTCTGGTGCAGCGGCCAAGAGGGAGCCATACTGGCTGGCTTGGGGGCCTGTGATGGCTGGAACCCTGGCCAGGACTTGCACAGTCCCTGGTGAAACCTCAGCTATGCCCCATCTCTGGCCTCCCTGCTGCTGGGGGTCTGCGGCTGCTGGGCCATGTTGGCCCCTTGGCTGAGTTCATGGCAGACAGAGGGGAGGCCATCACACCAGCCAGGGTACAGCCAGCCTCTCTCCAGCCATGAAAGGGGTGAAATCAAGGAAAGACCAGAGGCACTAGCGCTGTTACTGTAGCAGCAATTCTCCTCCTGACATGGTGGTGGTGGTGGCCCCATGGCAGGACACAGGGGCTGGCCAGGGCACAACCATAGCGGGCTGCCAGAGAGACCTGGAGCCGGGGTGGGCTCTCCCAGGCAAGGTGCAATGTGACCTTGGCCATGTCCCAGCATCTCGGAGCCTTCCAGGGCCTTCTAGAACCTTCCGGCACCATTCAGAATGTTCCAGGGCCTTCTCCAGGAGCGAAGCCCTTTCGGGAGCGAAGCAGCCAAGCGCACCCTGCAAGCACCCTGTTTGCCCTGCTGTCCCGTCCCCCACGTCCCTCGGCAGGGGCAGGCAGGGCAGGCAGGGGGGGTTAGGGCTCCTCAGCTGCCGGCTCGCACCTGCCGGCCCTCGCAACTGCAATTAGTTGCACCCGGTCGAAGCCAAATTGAGGCCCCTTTTCAAACCGCAGCTCCGTGCGTTTTTTGTTTCCAAAGGGAAGTTCGCCTTTTATGTGCATGCAAAATGGATAAAACCCAAGGAAATTCCCCCCCTCCCTCCTCCTCCTCCTTCTCTCCCCCGCCTTCTCTCAGTCAGGAGGGGATTTCTTTAAAAAAATAAAAACCCCATTGCTGCGGTGGAGAGATGCAGCAGTTCAAGGGTTTTTTTAGCCATCCTTCTTTTATGGCTTGGGAAAGGTGTTTTTTTTCCCCCACAGAGCAGGCTGATGGTGAGGGAATCCCCAGTGTGGGTGGGCAAGCTGGGCCCCCTGCCCTGTTTGGGAAACCTGTCCCCTTCGTCCCCAGCCAGGAGAGGACAGGACAGGGGAGGGGGGATGTGCCCTGGGGACGCAGCAAGCCCCTTGGGGAGTGGGGTGGGTAGGGACCGACTGAACCGACCCCTGGCAGCCTTTCCTTCGCCCTTTCCCACCTTCCTCCCCGTTGCTTTTCCTGCCTCCACATCCCTGTTCCCCCATGTGCCGATTTCTCCTTTGCCGAGGAGGCTGCCGGCAGCGGTGGCACGGTGGCCCCTGAGACCTGCTGGATGAGTTTGTGGGAAGGCAGAGCTGCCCTCCGGGTGAGTGGCAGGAGGTGCTGGTTCAGTGGCGTGTGGGGGATCCGGCAGCAGCCGCATTAAGAGGATTTATAAGAGAGATAAGGTGCAGCGCTGAGCTTCCCTCGGTAATCACGCGGTGCACAATTCGGGACTGTGCGGGGAATTTCGGTGCGCCTGACAGGTACACAGCGCTGATCCAATTGTCCTTACAGCTGCTATTAGCCAAAATAAGGGGCAACTGGAATTAGAAACGATTTCTGGGTAAATGCGTGACTCCGATTCTGAAGGATCTTTTAGCAATAATCCACGTGTAATCCTCAATACAGAGAGTCTGCTGTAAAGGTGGCTCCATTTTGATCAGGCCTCAATAATGCATGGATGTCCTCATTCACAAAATAGAGGGGCGGAGAAAATAGGAAAGCCACATTTGTTTTACTGCCTTTTTTCTGGGTTAAATAAAATTTAGGGAAGTGAGTGATCCCATACATACCATTTATTAAGAGAAGATTGCCTGCTTGGTAATTATTTCTTTGGGAGAATAATTTTACACTACAATGACCATGTATGACTGTCTCAGGCAGGTCTGATGTATCTAGAAAATAAACAAACCAACAAAAATCTCCTGTAATGATTTGGTTTGCGATGTTTATTCCTCAGAACAATGTTCCTTTTTTTTTTTCCTTTCAATGAAGAAAGTCTGAAACTGGGTGTCTGCAGGGACTTAATGTGAGGGAAGGAGTGTGCTGATGGTTAGCACACTCCTTCTCTATGTGTGCTGATGTGAAAGATCACCTGGTCCAGTGGCACCTGGGCAGCCCCATTAACAAGACACCCAAGTGCCCAGCAGTCTTTGGAGTATCGGTTGGCCTCATGGCAGCCCCATGAAGTGAAGAAGGAAACCTTCTGCTCTCAAGAGACACGAGTCCCAGGGAGGAGCAGATGCCTCTTCCCTACTTCTATGTCTGAACCCCTGTAATCTTGGTCATAGGCCAGCACCTTGGTACTGTGAGGCTGGGGTTGAGCGCAGGACCCCAGAGTCTCAGGTATGAAGACCCATCTGTGGTCAGAACCATCTCTCCAGGCTTGTTCTTCTTCTCCCCAACTCGGCCCATGAGAGGGAGGCATGGGAAACACCACAAAAGAGGCAGCATGGCATGAGCAATATTTCCCAACATGATCCTCTTCCTCTGCACGATGATGAGGCCTGCTGTTCCCTTGGAGGGCTGCTGCATGCAGGGGAGGGGAGGGTTGGAAGCAAGATTCAGGTCTGGACTACTTACCATTTGCATATGTATGAAATTAGACTCACAATTGGTACTGGAGTGAGACCAGAGCCAGAATGAGAGAGTGACAGTATCTCCAAACCCATCTACTCGTTCTGGGTGCCTTGTGCTGGCACAATACCCAGGGCTGGGTTTTCAGAAGGTCTAATTCCTCTTAGCACCCGCTCAAGCACTCATGCCTTGCTATTTATCTCCTTTGAAGAGTGCTCTTCCTACAACGACTTGATTGCCAGAGAGTGGGCACAGAAGAGTTTGAGTCTGCAACAATTACTTGTGTGAGTAATCCTTGGGTAATCCCGAGAGGTTTTACCTGTCTGACTAAGGCCTCTCAGAATATCACCAAAGCCTTGGATATATCCTCTAAAAATATTTTTGGACCATTGCTTCCTCTAGTACTTCTAAGGGGACTGGAATAGGTTTTGTAATCTCTGGTATACCTTAATTAACATCCCTGCGACATTTTAAACAATAGGCTCAGCTCTTGGCTATACAACTGAGAAATGCTGGAGATGATATCTGTTCATCATGAATCATATTATCCTACCTACCTGCTACAGAGGGGAAAGGAGGCACTGCCAAATGCCACAGAAAAAAAATTAATCTTTCTTTGCTAGCAAATTCTGAAAAAGCAAATAACATTTTCATAGTTTGTTTACTCATTTGTTCCTTAAAGAGGCAAAGGAGTCTGTGAATCAGAAGAATTTCCATCTCAAAAATTGCTTTGGCAGCCAGTGGCTTGTAATTTAAGATTAAGTGATTGAATTTCATGCAGCCTTGCTTAAAATTCACTACCCCACACACTGTCACCCTACGCATAAAAAACCCCACACAACAGCCCCCACCCCCAACATCTATAACATCTACTTTAAGTCAGTAAAAAAATGTCCAATCAGCTGGGAGGTCACAAAATGTACTTAATAAAGACGTTGTCTGCATGACTGCTGGATTTTTCCTCTCGCAGCGTTCCCAGCCTATCAGGCAGTTTCCGTTCCGATGCAATGCCAGTGCCCGGGATTGACTTCAATCAGGCTGCACAAATCAGCGGAGCAGAAATGCCTCCTTCCCTCCACCACCTGAAGCCAATGCTGATTCATCTCTTCGGACCCATTCCTCCTGCCCTTCCTCTGAATTTGCTAATTGCTGAATCATTTCCCCCCACCTTTTTTCCTTTTTTTTTCTTCCTTTTTTTTTTTTTTACCTTCCTCCTGTACCGAATGTCCCCCTGTACCAGTGCACGAGTGTCCTGTGCTGAATGCAATGAGCTTGGTTTACAGATTTGACTGAAAAGGAATATGGAAATTAATTGGCTCAGGCTGCTTGCAGCCCTTCTACAGCGCCTGTACTCCGTGAGCGATGCTGTGCAATTGCCTTTCCATTGTGGCTCCCCACCAGCCACCTGTCTTCTCGCTGCCGCGGCTCCTCTCAAGCCTGGGTACCGGAGATGGATGTCCTCTTCCTCTCCCTGTTGTGCAAGAGGGAGGGCAGCTGGCAGGGCTGTCCTTGTGAGGGCTGGAACTGCCCCCGTTTGACTCAAAATAGGCCAGATTTAGTGAATTCTCCAGCTTGTGGTAAATAGTGTGTGACTGGTGCTTTGGCGACAGAGAGATGTTGTACAGTGCAGTGTCACTTCTGTTGAAATGCTTATTTGTTCACGCTGCTGGAAGCAGAGCCCAGTGGAAAGAAAGCAGTCAGGGAATGTCTCTCAGCAATGGGGTACTGGGACCCTTGCAGGTTGGAATGTAACCTGGCTCCACAGCTGTGCTCCATCTCAATCATTTTCATTTCTATCTTCCATTGGTTTCATACCCAATTTTCTCATGGGGCTTTCACCTGGCTGCTGAGAATTTGGGTTTCCCTGGTGAAGTTGCCCTATGTCTTGGATGTGGGAATGGAATGACTACTATTGCAAAAGCACAGACTGAAGATGGTGTCCCATGGTGAGTCCTGCACACTATCCTGAGGATCTGCCTCATGGCCCTGTAGAGCTTCCCCACCTCCATGAAAAAGACAAAACTGGGCAGACAGAAGGCCTTATCTCCACATCATGCATGGTGGGGGGGGGCCGAAAGGAATAAGACCTTACAGAACAGAAAATTAGTTCTGTTTTACCTCAAACCAGGACAGCCAGCCAGTCAGGAGGGCCGTGTCAGGCAGGCCAGGAGCACCTATGTGACAGGGAGGAGGAGTGGAGAGAACCATGGCTCAGAAACACAGCTTCTCTGGGGTTCTGGGAGATTCCAGTGCTTGGGTAGGGGCAGCAAGCTCCTTTGAAGGGTGGATGGTGCAAAACTGACCACAACTCAAGCCCTCGCTGGAAGGGCAAAGTTGAGTTCTAATATCTGGGAGAATATCTGGGGTCATTTCTGATTGATTGTTTTTGCTTTGGCAGCACTTCAAAAAGTGGCTTTTAGAGTCCAGAAGAAGGTATTCTGTGCTCAGAAGCTTGTCTGATTTTCCCATCTGTAATCAGTTGGTCTAACAAAAGATATTGTCTCTACACACAGACTTTGTCTTACCTATGTCCTTTGACTGTTACAGTCACCACAAAACTACTTTGAGGTCGCTAGGGCATTTGGCAGGGGATCGGTGGCACGGACACTACAGAAACCTGCAGCTCCCCAAACCAGGAATAAGAATATTTGAGTAGACATCCTCATCTCACCTGTGGCATCAGCCCTTGTGTCCTCATCTCAACAGGCTGGTGGTATGAGCCCCATGAGGTTCTCGTGACTTGTTTGTATTTGTAGGGACTGGGGATGACTCAGAGTCTTGCAGCACTGGAGGTCTGGTGCTGCCTGTGATGTCTCTGGCATGAAGCCCATCTTTCTCTTCCATCTTTGAACTGCTTCTTGCCCAAGGAGTCCTGGCCTAATTATTAATACAATAGCAAGGAATGAAAGAGCAGGCACATTTGTAATGTGGTATCATTTATGGAGAAGACATGATCTCAGGCACACTGGATGTCAAAACCAAATGAGAAACTTTTCTTCTAGTTTTAACACAGTTTCTCCCACAGCCACTGCTACTGGCATTCTGGAAATTTACAGGATGAAGGATTTTGTCATGATATCTAATTCTAATCTGAAGTGATTTACTGTTAAGTTGAAAATCAAGCCTGTACATATCCCCCTCCAAGTGGTTTCTATGACAGTTTCTATTAACCATAAAAATGTCACTTGCTAGGAAGTATCAGCCTTCTTATAGGCTTGGCAATCATCACTACCAGATGCACACTTACTGAATGGCATAAATAATAGTCTCGTACAATTAGCCTAGGATGCAGGACATGTCTGGCTATCTCTGTTGGCTCCAAAGTGAAGTTTTCACAAGCAAACCCATATATCAAGAGATGAGGTCTACCTGGATTTTCCGGAGTTCTTTAGAACTTGATATGTTGTAATGCCTTACAAATAAGGCACAGTGGTATTTAAATTTAGGCTCACAGTTTTAGTGTCAATCTTTGTGGGTTCAGTCTGCACAAGCAACTGAAATACTGATTTTCCATTGTTCTGACCCATTTAAAAAAAAAAAAAAAACGAAGAGAAAAAATGTTGTGTCTGTTCTGTGGTTTATAATGTATTTTGAAATACACTAATGGCTCTGCAGCATTTCCTGCCGTTGCACAATCACAGTAAACCTGTTATTGTGCGGATGCACTGCACACACTTTGTCCCCATCTACCCTTCAAGGAAGCCTTTCTTGAGACTGATGGTGTGGATGAGGGCTGCTGTCTGTGGGATGTGCTAGCAGTGTTGAGACAGAGTTGGAGGACTTAATCTGGTCCTCAGGCATAAGCTGAAATGAGTTAGGGTTTGCATTGTGCTCTGCCAGAGATCTTAGCCATTACACTTAAGGTTTCTGCTGTTGGGGAGAAATCAAGGAATCAGCCTGAATAATGAAAATTACATTTAATAGGTCCCCACATTTTATGCCATATTCTAAAAAGAGTTCCTAAGTAAGTTCTAACGTTGGACTTTCATCACTGTGTTTGCATCTGAGGATTGAAATCCAGGGGGCTGCAGAGCTAAAGTGATGGATTTGGACTACACGAGACACATTACAGCAGCAGAGGCTGTGGAGCCTTGCAGTAGACGAAGCAAGAAGGCTTGTTGTTTTCACCTGCCTAGATGGACAAAGTCATATTCTGCTCTTCTTTGCACCCATTTGACTACTGAAGTCAGTGAACTTTGGCTTATGTGTCAGGAAAAAAAAATCACTGTGAAGCAATTTGCAGTTGGCACAACAAAAGGAGATATCAGCAAGTTCTACTGAGCATCTGGATCTGAGTAAGGAGACAGTATATTTTAAAATAGAAACTCTGAGAGGGAGACATAAGCTATAACTTCAAAAAAGGTTATACCTATCCACCACTTCCAAGGCAATTATTCTGGTGTGAATGAGAGCAAATGTCCGCTTGAAAGGTGAGCACCATCGGTGCAGCTGTTGAGAATCATGCAAATGGGATCTCCTGCCCTGCACTGGGCAATGCTCATGGGAGGAGATAAAGTAGACAATAGAAGGGTTTAGTTCTTTCTCCCCTGTTTATCTGCTTTGCAAAGGCTGTTGTGAATGCGGAAAGGGTTTTAAAATGTCTGGAAGAATGATTTGCAATCTGTCAAACCTGCTCTAGAAGGAGAAGCTGAAGAAGCTTTTGTGGCACTTAAAAAAAAAATATCTTGAAGTATGACTTGAGTTCAGCGCAGGCAGAGGGAAAGTATTTCTGATGTTAGAATGGCCTTTGTCTTTTATCTACCAAGTGCTGTATATCCCAGAGCAAAAAGCCACAATATGTCCCTCGCCCATGGAATTTATAAAGACCTGTAAATTAAAGTTACAGTTACAGAATATTATACAATATATAATTCTAAATACTGTTATCAGAGGGAAAAGTGCCTGTGGTCTGTTTGTGACTGCAGAACCTATGATGAATACCTAGAATGTTCATCTCCTGGAAGCACTGCTAATTGTTTTCACATGATGAAATTGGTTTGAAGCAATTTCACTACCCCTTGAAGTCTTGTGAAAACAGAAAGCAGATTATATTACTATGAGAAAAGATGATGCTCACAGCTGTCTAGGAAGCGAAAAGCCACATATACTCTTTAAAGTCTGTGGAATGAGGCTGCTTTTTTCATTGCAATGTTAACACATGCACCTTGGAGACTCTCATCTCAGCCAGAGTCTGAGCATGCTCTTGCATTTCATCCGATGGCTCAGGAGCAAAAGCATCAGCTTTTATTCAGCAACATGTAGCCCCAAAATCAATGTCAGCTAAGCATTTTCATCGCTAACAAGCTAAACATATTCACAGATATTATTTAGACTAAAACTTGAAAAATAGCAATGGAGGACTCTGATGAAGTTATGTTCTCCAACCTGTGGACCTTCTTCTTTGACTGGGACAGAGGAGAGAAAAGAAAAAAGTCGTTTTTGCAAGTTTTTATCCCTGCTATCTATGGTGTGCCTCTTGAATGGCTGAGTGCCACCAGAAAAGCAATGCCTGGGTGAGGACTTTGCGTGGAAAGATCTGATTGAAAAAGTGGGATTTGCAGGCCACACTGAAAGAATACATCGCCTTTCCAAATTCTAGTTCAGCAAAAGGTTGGGAATTAATTGGTAGAAAGTGACTTCTTCATGCTTCAGAGCAATAGCAGGCACACACACACACATGCTGTGTGCAAAGGCACTAGCTGAAAAAAATAAAGTTGAGCTAATATCTCTGACAGGTGCCAGACTGATAAAAACGGGAAATCAAGACTTTCATCTGCAGAGCACGAATACCAAAGGTCCTGGCAGCTCGAACTTCTCTGTGTAGTGGATAACTCAATGACTGAGTTTTGTTTTAGCATTTGTCTGCGAGAGAAGGGACAACTTGGTACCAACTGGATGACCCCAGCTCACTTCATGACTGAAGCTTTACCATTATTGTGTATTAGATTTCCCCATAGCAAATAAAGGATTGAAATTGAAATAAAGTATTGAAATTGCTGTAGAGGCTATACGTGAATTTTAACTATGTCATAAACCATATTTTAGATGGCTATAATAATAAAAATGTTTGAGAGCCAGCACACCTGAAGATTTTGTCTTTTACTGAAAAAATCTCGAACAACCCAAGCCCCCTCACTCTCTAAGCTATTAAAACAAATGTGTTCATAGCATAAGTCTGTAGAAACACACTTAACATTGACTTTGTCCCTCTATGTTCAGTCCACAGGGGAGCACACAGAGAAATCCGGGGGTTCATTGGCAAGATTCCCTCTCGTGTCCCATTGACTTTATGGATAGTCCTCGGGATCTTGTCTAGGCACATCCGAATGTTTGTACAGCACCTGACGCAAACGCGCCGCTGTCCTGCTTCATTTATCAAATGATAAATAACATAATAATGCTATAATTGAAGTCACCCATACAGGCAGTAATCATCTAGTGATTCAAATAGCACAAACCTGCTAGGTGGAAGACTGCACTAAGCTTATGCAGAGATTTCTATCTTGCCCATCAGTTTCGGCACGCTAAATATATTCTGAATTTACGAATGTTGAAGTTTTAAGGTGAGATTTTCTATGCTTGGGCTCAACCCAGAAGTGATTCATTTTTGTAATGCCAGAACAAAACTGTTCAGCCACTTTTGAATTATGTGAGACTGAAAGACAAGGTATTGATAACGTTGCTATTAACAGCCGAATCAAGACTCCCTGACAGCACATATAATAATATTTTTTTATTTATTGAGCAAGAACAGCAGTACAGGGGGAGGCGGGAGACAGGAAACTTCAGAGAGTTTATGCCTGCCAGGGAACAACACCTGATCCAGACATCAGGCTCTGGCAACGTACGGCACAGGGAAAGTACGCTTGAATTAATGCCTAAGACCCGGCTGATACATACCTCATGGTTAATCTGGTTACGCGGGGTTTATTTCACAGTCGGAAGTTCTTGCGCTGGAAGGGAGTCCTGCTGGGGTTTTCTGAGCACACGACTGAATTAATGAATGAACGAATGCAGCTTGCCAGCCCAGATTTAAATTGCTTACTAGATCAAAATCTGCTCATTTTCTCTGTCCCCCCAGCCTCTCTGTTTTTTTTTTATTTATTAATTTCTTGGAGAAAACAGATAAAGAGCACAGAAAGTGCCTGCGGATGTCATCAAGGCAGCAAATGCAGATAAATGACTGTTTTTCACCCTGCCCTGAGTCCTGGTGTGAGGCTTTGAGCCACGGTCCTGAGCAGGGAGGTCCCTGGCAGAGGCTGGGGGGTGGCTGGTGCTGGCTGAGGAGACAGCCCCCAGACCTTGTGGCGTGGCTACCCTGAGCAGCTCCACCAGGCCACCAGCAACCCTGTTCTGCAGCCCCTGGGAAGAGGATGGCATGAAAGCAGTGAAACCCTGCTTTGAAAGGACAAAAAATAAACCCGGGCTGCTTTGCAGGAGGCATCACGTTGTTTGTGTCTTTCAGATCCGCGCTGCCTTTGGTATTAGGCAGTTGTCAGGCTTTAATGGGTGCTTGCAAACAGGATCTCTGGAATATTTTGATTTATTTGGTCACTGGGCAGACCTCCAGCCTGCTGTCTTGACTGTGGTGGTTGTATTTTAATAGGAGTTTTAAGAAGGCTTGGTTAGGGGTATTTAAGGTAGTCCCTGAGCTTACACGCAGACTTTCTCAGCCCTGATTAAAAACATGGCACAAAAGAGATGCGGTGGCAGGTTTTTGAGAAGCGGAGAGGCAGGGACCCTGTACGTGTGCCACCGTCGGTACCCCCCCAAAGCCCCTTTCAGACGAGCCAGCTCCTCTCCCATCGTGGCGGCTTCTTTCTCATCCCAGCCTCTGGACTCCTTAACTCCTTGTCCAACCGTGCTGCGCAAGGCCAGGATGTAGGCAGCGCTCTGCTGCTGAGAGGATCGGGGAAAGGACAGACAGACGCCTCCATCGTGCTCCCCAGCCCCTGCTTTGCAAGGCCAGGCATCTCCCTCCCAGCCCCGGCACTGAGATGCCCTGCAAAGAGGTGGTGGGTGGCTGCCAGGAGGTCGATGCAGCGAGACGTCTCCCTGGATTCAGGTCTGCAGGCTCAGGAGCGAAGGGGATAGGAGACAAATGTTGCTCATTCAAGGTGAAGGGCAGTGGTGGCATGAAGGAAAAATAACCCGTGCTCTGTGCTGAAGCCTGGAGACCTTCCTGAAGATTCATCTCTCTTCAATTTTTATGGTGTCTTAGATATGAATTTTAAAGCTTGTGGAAAGAAGAGGCTGATAATCAAGAGAGAGATTCTGCCAGTGTGCCCAGGTATCCTGAGCCTCACTGCCCCTGGTCTTCCTCACCTTCCTCTCCCCACGCTGCCGACACAGCCTGCGCAGGGATGGATGGCTATGCTGCCCGGTGCAGCGCAGGCGTCTGTTACTTGCGGTATTCACCAGGTTTGCTCTCCTCAGCTAGAGACTCGGCTGAGAATTTGGATCCAGGTCTCTGGAGGTGCAAGCCCAGCGTGCAAGCACTCTGCCTGCTGCGGGCTTAATGCTGCCGGTTTGGACCCCGACCCCCAGGGAGGATGGGGCAGGGTCAGCACCAAAGTGCACTTCTCCTGAGCACCATCCCAAAGTGAGCTGAAGCCCTTCAGAAATGAAAATCTGCTTTGACCTGAGAGATTCCGCTCTCTGATAAAGCGAGGAACCGAAGAAGTTTGGACTTTGAAGGGGTCATGCTGGTCACCTACTTAATGCGCTCTGGGAGGCAGTTTGGTCACTGAAAACCAAACTGGTGAGCCATCCCAGGCTCCCTGGCTGCAGCCTGGAAGCAGTTAGACAAGGAGGTGGATGATTTTAAAAGGCACCTTGGAGCCCAGCATGCCAGTAAGCTCTGCAGTCGTTTGGTTGGAGGTTTCATGGAGTCCATTCTGCCGGTGTGAGGCCCTTCAGAGCCAGCGAGCTGCGTGTGGCTGCCCTCCTTCCTCACCTGACTCTCCCCATGGGGCAGACAGAGGGGCACACACTGAGAAGAGGAGAGGCTTGAGGCCCCATGGCAAGCTTGAGCTGCTCTGCTCAAGGTGTCCCTGCACCTATCTACCCCTCCAACAGCAAAGAGCTGCCCTGAAAGGAGAAGGTGTGATCTTGGTGCATTGCATGGGTGCCCACAGAAGGATGGGAGCGTGAGGATAAATACCAGGGCACCTGGGAAAAGGCTCACCTGGGCGATGAAATGATTGTGAAGTGGCACATTAATTCAGGAGGAAAGATGGAAAAAAGCAGCCCGTCATAACTTCAGACTTCACCAGCTTGCTGCACGACGCCTCCCTTGAAATGCTAATTAAAACGAGCTGAGGGAGAGGAGCCTGCTAACAGGATCACAGTCTCTCTTGGATTGAGTAATAAACATGTAGTAGGCATCCGTGTTTCCCTGTATGCGTGTTTTCCAAGCTGAGTTGACTGTAAATGTTGTGGTTATGTGGAACCCACACCGAGCAGGACGCAGACACAAACTAGAAAGAGAGGCAAGGCCTAGTCATGAAGCTGGAAGAGAAAAAAACATGACAGTCTTTCACAAATAAATAAATAACTGCTTGAAATGAGGGCTAATTAACTTGCAATAAACCAACTTAACCACTTAGGGGCAGCGTTAACACAGAGTTAACATGCAAAACAAACCTGTGTTTTCTCACCTGGTTAATTTAATATGCCTGGTGAATATTCATAGTGTATGAAATCCTGATACATCAACACCCCGAGTGATGCAGGCTGTCAAACCCGGGAATACGTGGCAATAAGAGTAACCCAGTCGCTGCTCGCACGGCAGTGGCTTTGATCAGTTGGTGCTTCTAAACGCATTCATAGAGGTAGGACTTTGGTGCTTTTCCTCCGTCAGGGTCATGGAGTATGTTCCACACAAAGATTAAAACCCAAAAAAAGGAGATAAAAAAAGGGCTTTGCTTAAAATAAACAGAAAGAAGATGAAATAGAAAAAAAAGCTGTCTTTGGGAAATGCTACTCTTGCATGCAGGAGCTGAAAACCCCATTTTATCTCCGCAGCCACATTCAGAGTCACTTTGCTTTCAGAATATATGTTTTTTTCCCTACCTCACATGCAAAAAAGTCCCAGTTCCTTGGGTTTCTCTGCAATATTTTCTTGTGTTAAAAGGAGCTCAGACCTGCTTCAGATATGTATACACTCCCCAATCAGAACAAGTAAATAAAAGAAAGGTGCTTTTTTCAGCACGGCTTGACTAACTTGAGTTAGCTCCGGTAGGCAAGAGGCAGCAGGAAAAACACAGCATTTATTTATTAATAAACACGGGGTTTATTTATTAATTAATTTTTTTAAAAGGGGCTAGTGGCTTGAATTCAGCCTCAGGTAAAACTCATCTTACCTCACCCCTTTTTAACCTGAAGTAAGAAGAGCACAGCTTTTCCCCTCCTCTTCCTGCCTCCCCTACCTCGACACACACAGCAGTGTGGTTCGTGCGTGCCTCGCCGGTGTCCCAGCATCATCTTTGCAGCCACCAGGAACCCCTGTGGCTCTGGTGGCAGCTGGAGACTTGATCTCCTGGTGTGCCCGGTCCTCCTGGTGGCTGCCAGACCTGTGCACCTCCAGCCCACCCGCTCAGCAGGAGGAATTTGGTCCAGGTCCGGAGCAGGCGTTTGCATTTTGTGCTGAATCAGCCAGGACACATGGTGGGCAACGTATGCCAGCTTTACGTTCTGTGCTGGCTGAGGGAGGATGGACGATACCTGGTCTGGCATTAAGTTGAGCTCGGTGTGGAGAGAAGATATTGAACATGGCATAAAGTTAAAGCGGGGCAGGTAAACAATATCTGATCTGGCAGAAGAAGCTGCTGGTACAAAGTTGGCCTGTCAGAACCATTAAAATAAATTCAAACCAGCGGAGTGAGTGCCACGTGGCCAACGTGTTTTTCCCTGCGGTACCAAGGAACCCAGAGCCAGATTTACTGCGCTGTCAAACTCTGTGCTTGGGAAAGAGGTGGGAAACGCGTGCCCCCCCTCCCTGGCATACTCCTGAGGAACGACACTGTGGTGGATCATAGAATCATAGAATGGCTTGGGTTGGAAGCGACCTTAAAGATCATCTAGTTTCAACCCCCCTGCCATGGGCAGAGACACCTCCCACTAGAGCAGGCTGCTCAAAGGCCCATAGGATGGGGAGGTGAGGGGCCAGGGATGTTCACTGTTGCTGATACAGACCTTGCCCAGCATTGCTCAGGCCCCAGCAGCTATTGCAAAGCAGATCCTGCACTGGCAAAGGGCTTCTCCTGGGGGAGGAGGTGGTGCTGGGGGTGTTGTGCCGGGGCCAGGCTGGTGGTGGGGTGAGGTGGAGGAGGAGAGGGATGTGCGGCACCACCACCAGCATCGCTTCCGTGAAGGGGGGAGGGAGGGAGGCTCAGGCTCCAGAGCTGTCGCCCTGCCAAGAGCATTAAACCGACTGAAATACGGTCCCGTGAGGAAAGGAAGCGAGTGAGCTGTCAGAAGTGAGAAAGGAACAACGAGCCCACTGTACAGGATCATCCACAGACCACCCTTCTCCTCTGAAGTGATATTTCTCCTTTCACTCGCCTCAAGTGGATGAAGAAAGTCAATGTTTAGGCACTTGCTTCCTTTGCTTATAAAATTTGAGCATTACCCCTGCCTTTTCTTCCAGGATCGCCAGGGGAACCCAGGGAAATCCAGTCCCACAGCTCCTAGGAATGGAAGGAGAATGGCGGGGCTGAGTCTTCATGTGTTATGCTGAATATTTACCCCTCCTGCATGCTTTTTTATTTTAAATCTAGCGTGTAATATGCTTTGCATCTAGCGTGTTGCTCTTGTGTGTTTTCCCCTTGCCCTGCCTGTCTCTTGCTGGCAGCTGCCATCACGAAACAAAAGGCAGCTGCCAGTTTGAGTGAACATCTCTCTTGCTCGCCTGCTCTTTCCCCTCTCGCTCTTGGAGCTGATGCAACACCACTTCACAGACTGGGTGGCAGTCACTGATGAAAGGTGGGCTTTGCTGCCCTTGAGATGCTTGGGCATGAGGGGCATCTGGGACTCACTGCCAGAGCTCAAAGCCGTGTTTAAGCTCTTGAACCTGGCTCAGCAGTAGCCAAGAGATGATCGGCTGTCGCCCTGCCAGCACACCAGCTCAAGCTATGTCCATTGCAGCAATTGCCCATTTCACAGGACTTGATGTTGCTGCTTCTGGCAAAGGTGGCAGTTTATTAAATACCACTTTGGTCTTATGCCCCAAGATGAGCAATCAAAGACAGTGATTTCCTGCTCCAAAAAGGTGTTATTCCTACATCAACTGAAAGAAAAAGCATGAAAGAAGCGAGATTGCACTGAAGCAGCCCTTGGAAGAAGGAACTTTCTTCTGTCAAAGTACTGTGGGGAAAAAGCAGGAAAAGAAGCAAAGACCTAAACCCTCAGGCCAGCTGTGAGCCTTGGATGCTGCTTGCTTTCGCCAGTGGGATTGTGCAGAGTGGGAGCAGAGACTGTCCAGAGAGCCTCAAAACTCACCCAGGGTATTTATCCCTTGGCTCCTTTTAAGACTGGCTAACTCCACGTTCTAGGAAACTCTGGAGACCATCTGAGGGCCTGGTTCAGCTGTTTTTTCCAGAGCTGGAAAGTACGTAAGAGATGTTTCTGCTTTTCTTGGGGAGCCTTTAACCTGAGCTATAATGAGAACTTGCTTTGGGAAAACAAGCTGAACTTTTTGACTGCTGTAAATAGCCGTGGGCTGGGTAGTGCCTCTGGGAAGGGAGTGCTTCCTGTTGGGAGAAGGGCAGAAAGGAATTGAGGTTTGCAGGAGCTGCGGTCACTGACACATCCTCAGTGTTTCCTTATCTCTCTGGGCTGTGGCTAGGGGGCTGGGGAAAAGGTGAAGCACATAGGGCAGAAACAAAGCAGACCCTGAATGACAGTCCAAAAGGAAAAAATCAAGTGAATGCAAGTCTCAGTTCCAATCAGGAAAGTTAGGAAATGAGATCTGAAACACCCTCCTGGGAGTCTGGTGTGTGCCGAGGAAGCATACTGAAATGAATTCTCATGCAAGCTGTATCACTGATTGTCAGAGAAACTCAGCCCTCACTCCTTTCCTTTGTGGCAATTTTCTTTCAGACAGCTCCTGGTTTTCGGTGTTTTTTTTTTTTTCTTCCCCCCCCCCCCCAATAGAAATGTGAACACTCATGTCATTCACTGTAGCATTTTTACTGAAACTATGTGAATAGGGGCTTGTTCTGAGTTTGGAAAAATCCTAGTCTGGTTTGCCTGACAATAAAGTCAAAAGCAGAAATTGTTTTCCTAAAGCATGAACTAAGTGAGGAAAAGAAGCTGCAGAGGACAGGTCGGGAGTCCCTGCAGAGTTTTCAGGGCAGGGGAAAAATCACAAATGCAGGTGAGAAGGTTGTGCATTTATAAACAAAGAGCAAGCGATGCTTCCCAAGCAAAGACAATTTCTTCTAGATTAAGGAGGGTTGCAAGTAAGCAAAGAATGGAGGTTAATCGTCATGAGCAAGAGAGGGCATCTAGCATTGCCTCACAGCCCTGATGTGCCTCCCAGATCGTCAGGCACTGAAAGGGTGCACTGCAGGAAAACAGAGGCAGGAAAAGAGAGGCACGAACACTTCTGCCTGAGCTAGCGAAATCCTCCTCACCTGAGCATCTGGACAGAGTCCACAGGTTTCCTCTCTTTCCGAAAACTACATAGAAAGTGCAGTTTATGGAAATGTTTCCAGTTTGATTTATCTAAACCACCCGCTAGTAAGTGGATTGTGAAAAAGCAGCAACAGAAATGAACGTCTGGATGCCTTCAGGCTGCACTGTGGCTCCCGTGATCTTGTGCTGCGTTTTCCCACAGTTGGGCTGCGAGACCGAGTCCCACAGCCAGGATCTCTGATGCTGTGATGGGACACAGGGCTCAGAGGTGTTCTAACCTATGCACTGGTTGTATGATAGGTCAAGTGTGGTCCTGCTCTGACAACCTCTGTGTTTATTTTAACTTCTGTAACACTGATGAGTTAACACAGCTATGACAGAGACAGTGAACAACGCAGATCCTTTCCCTTTGCCACCATCTGCTGTGGCAAGTCAGGACTGGCAGCAGGGCCAAATTCTGCTCCTGAATGTCCACCCTTTGCCATTGCTTTGGCTTCTCCTCTCTGCCAGCTAAGGAGCTTTCCCTGATGTAGGCATTTTCTTAATAGCCTTCCCCTTTGGGGAGCCCTATTTAGCAACAGTTCTGAGTGCTGGCTCTGTGTCCTCCCTGCTGCAGGGGCAGGATGCTGCTGCCTGTACTGGGGTACCCTGTGGGCTCAGCTGGGCAAGATTTGGCCTCTGGGCAAGATTTAGCCTCCGTGCTTCTTCCTGCTGCTGCCCACCTGCAGGAGGGCAGATGGCAGCAGTCCCTTACAGTGTAGGCAGGGCTCCCCATCTGCCCTAGAAAGAGCTCCCAGCATTGCCAAATCTTCCCTGGTTTGGCCTCAGGCTCATCTGCAGCTCCAGTCCTTCTTCCCCAAGTCATAGCTCCCTTCTCCAGCACCAATTACACCACTGAAGTGGCCAGCCCCTTTGCTTAAGTTATAAGAATCCTTACAAATGGATTTAAAAACATCCTCACCAAAGGATAAAAAATTTAATTTTTCTTGCCCTGCTCTTTCCTCTGAATTTTCCACCCAGATTTTCTGCAAGCCTGCCTTGGTCTATCTTGCTGTCCCTGTTCTCTAGTCAGGCAGTCCCTCCCAGCTGATGGCAAGTGACCTGTTCCCATGCACAAGGAAGCAGCAGTGGGAAAACATGCTGTCCTCTGCTGCGGGGGTCTCTCTGGGATGCCTCAGCTATTGCACCTCAGCGTCACGGTTACTCAACAAAAGGTTCTCCTTGGCCCCTTGTTCTTTCTTAGTGTCCCCTCTCTGCCTGCTGGCATGCTGCCTGTGCCTTCCTTGCCAGGCTGGGGTTTCTGCCACCCTTTCCTCCCAGTGCACACTCTGTCACCTCAGGCACACAGACACTGGCAAAGAGCAGCCCCAGGCCCCTGAAACAGGCTGGTTCATCCTAATGATCTCAGAGATGGTCTCAGGCATCAGGAATCAGGGGGATTTGAGGGGGGGAGGTTTATGGCCCACAGGCCATGGCATATTGGGGTGGACACAGGTCCTGGGAGTATTCACCTTCCTCTCACCTAGACCTCTACCTGTCCTGGAGAGAGATGCTGCTGAAAAACAGAGGAACAAGGCCACCTGCCTCCCTCTCCCTCTGACATTCCTTGCTCGGTGAGAAAGTAGCTTATGTATATGACTGATTCCCCCTGTGAAAGGGAGAAAATCACTCACTGCACTCAGAGAGAGAATGAGAGGTGACAATGAGGATGAATCAGACTTACACTCCCTAAAACAATTCAGTAGTCTTTCCCTTGCTGTGCCATGAACCAAAAAAACCCCCATATTTCCTCTACAACCCTTGTATCTGTCCCTTCTTCAGCCAATATAAAGGTCTGTAACCACCAGTATAGAAATAGCCTCTGCTGAAGTCCATGCTGGGGGATGCTTTCCAGTGGTAATGTGCCAAATGAGGATGTGTGTGTGCCACTGCAGAGTCCCAGCTCACCCTCCTGTCCCCAGCCATATTCACAGGCTAATGGTAGTGATGCAGGGACATTAGGACCTGCTCTTTGCTAAGCTCTCTGCCCTGGAGGAATTGGCAAACCATGCTGTCTGCCTTCTGCAGTCCAACCCTGAACAGCCACTCTCTGCTTGCCAGGGTCTAGGCCTGGGTTCAATCTCAAGTTTTGAGGCCAAACCCCATCCCTCACCCCCCCCAGATCCTCCCACCAGCAAAATCAACTTTCATGCCTTACCCTTCAGTGTTTTCAGCTTTTAACCAAGGCAAGTCAGGGGCAGACCTTGAACTCACATTGAGTCTGAGGCAGAAGGATTGGAGGTCATTACAAGATCTGAGGACCCCGAGCATTGGTGAGGACAACAGAAAATGTCCGTTGCCTCAATGCTGGAGGAGACCCAGACTGTCTGCACTCATAGCAGGACTGAGACCAGCCAGCCATGCCAGCAGGGTAATCCCAAACCATCCCTTCCCTTCCCACAGTAATGTTGCTTCCAGAGGGGATACTGAGGAGGACTGTGTCCTGAATTGTGCAGCTGGGTAAAGCCCAGGCACAATGAGACTTAAAAACCTCACTAGCAAACCAACAAGATGAGACATAATACAAGGTGCTTGGGACCCCTGAGTTATGGGGGGTCTGGACCACATAACCAGGGCAGGTCCACCTCTAAAAGTTTCCAGCAGTGGGCACCTTTCCTGGGGGGCTCGCAGTTTACAGTGACAACGTGCTGGCACTTGGAAATGCTCTCCAATTGGCTGTGAGGACACAGTCGTCGTCTGCCCCCCCCCCCCCCCCAAAAGAGAGTAACAGTGAAGAACTCAAGTCTCAGCCAACTGTAAATCATGGAATCATCATAGAATCATAAAATGGTTAGAGTTGGAAGGGACCTTAAGTCCCTTTGATCATCAGTCCCTTATGATCATCGAGTTCCAACCCCCCCTGCCCCCAGGCAGGGACACTTCCCACCAGAGCAGGTTGCTCAAAGCCCCATCCAGCCTGGCCTTGAACACCTCCAGGGATGGGGCATCCACAGCTTCTCTGGGCAGCCTGTTCCAGTGCCTCACCACCTCAGGAAACCATGGAAATCCCCTCTTTTTTTTCCAGTAAAAGGCTGTCTTGTGCGTGGAAGAGGAAGGCCGAGCTGGTACCCTGTTAGAGCCTCTCTTTTAAGGCACCCTACTAACATCCCTTTTCTCATGTCTCCTCCCGACCTGTCAGACCTGCCTGCCTGCTGGAAACGCGCCGGTGAGGCTGAATTTCAAAAGCAGAGCCGTCCGTCTCTGCGACTGCTACTTGTGTGTCATCCCTCAAAAAGGAATGGGGAAAAGAAGCCGTTGGGGGGTGTGTGGGGGGGTGGGGGTGGGGAGATGCTGAGGGCTAAGATACAAGCATCCCCTGCCCACGAAGTGAGGGAAGATGGCTAATGGGTGGTGGAAGTTGCTCTCCCTGAGCTGGGCTCATGCTCTGCACAGCCTGCCCAAGCCCACAGCCTGACCTCTCCACCATTTCGGCCTCCATAAAGCCTCGGCATCTGACCCAGGGGATTTTTCTTTAAGAAGCTGAGAAAGGGGAGGAAAAAAAACCAAAAAAAACAAACCCGCAAAGCCTCCTATAAAAAGCCAGACTTCCCAAGGCAAAGCCAATAAAAAGCTTCCCAGCTGTTCCCGCTCCCTCGAGGCAACAAAACCCTGCTGGCAGCCAGGGAGCCTGCGGGGTGCTGGTGGCTGCAGGATGGGGGGTAGAGACCTGAGGCGAGGGGTGTCCCCCCAGTGGGTGTCCCCACCTGGAAAGCCATGTCCCGGGGAAGCAGTGGGTGCCCGAGAGAGGGCTGACTCAGCGGGAGGCAGCAGTTTGTGTAACCTCCAGCAATCCATTATTACAAAGGGGCTTTCAGGAACTCCTCCGTGCCAGGCACAGCGAGGGTTATTGATTGAGGAGACAGTGTAAATGCACAGAGAGGCTCCATCCATTAGGGCCGCTGCTCTCCACCAATTAGAAAAAAATCATTACTCAGCAGCCATCAATGGGCTCTGCGCAGCGCTGGAGTGCACGCATTCAATCTATCTTCTCCCACCTCCCTGAAAACTTAATGACAACTATTAGAGCTCCGCTGAATGCCCGGTGTGTACAGAAGCAAAAGATTCATTTGGTAATCTTAGTAATTACGACGCCATAGGAGGACGCATGCTAAATTCAAACAAGGCCGTGAAGGGGGGGGAGGGAGGAGGCTGAATTCCTCTGTCGTGAAAGCCCTAGTGGTGCTCAGCCTCCCATCCCACCCCTTCTCACTCACCTGCTGCCTCCCCTCCCCTCCTCCCATAGCCTCTCGGGTGGCCTTTCTGGGCTTGTTTTCCTGCTCCCTTCCCTACTGCCCCCCCTGCTCCCCCCGCCCCCCCTGCCCTCCCCTCCTAAAGGGAAAAATAATTTCATGAAAGTACACTGAAGTGGGGTGATAATGTTGGAGACCCCTGGATGAGGCACAAGCCTGACAGCAGTGCCCTGAGCGATCGGGGAGGTGAATTCCCATTTTCGAAAGCCCGTAGAACCGCTCTGGGGCCCCGCTGGCGTTAACAGGCACAAGGTACAATTTATTTCACTCTGCCACAGCACTCTCTTCTCCCCCCTGCTCTCCCCCCGCCACCCCCACCCCCCACTGCCACCCAGCCTTTTTATTTACACACGGCAGGACTGAGGCTGAGCGAGGCTCTCGTCTCCCTCCTTGCTGAGGCATGTCACTCCAAGTTACGGGGAAAGCGAAGTCCCAGGAGGGAATTTTTGGAAGAGCTCAAGGATGGATGTGACATGTCATTGAAGTTGAAAGGAGCAGTTACTTATAAGCGATGGTGCTTTTCACAGGCCTCCTCTTCTCCAACCCGGGAAGAGGTAAGTCATCATTATATGGGGTTCACTGACGGCGTTGATCAGCAGCGAGAGCCCCGGAGACTGCTGTCACTCATGCTGGCGTTCAACGCCGTGCCTCTCAGCAGAGGAGAACCTACCACACCACAGGCAACCTTATTTCTGGGGGATTTCATCAGGGTAAGAGGCAGCTAAAAGAGAAGCATCACTGTTCCCTTGCTGATCATGCCAGGGCCCCAGCTCACACAGCACCAGCCACCCTGAAGGTCTTGCTAACACAAGAAGAAGACATGCTGCCACTGTCTGTCTCAGTTCAAGGTTGCAGAATGATCTTGCAAGGGGTGAAGAAGCTGGGTCACCACATGTAGAGAGGGGAGATTTAGGATTAGATACTAGGAAGAAATTATTTGCTATGAGAGCGGTGAGACACTGGAACATATTGTCCAGAGACGTTGTGGATGCCCCATCCCTGGAGGTGTTCAAGACCAGGCTGGATGGGGCTTTGGGCAACCTGGTCGAGTAGGAGGTGTCCCTGCCCATGGCAGGGGGGTTGGAACTCAATGATCTTTAAGGTCTCTTCCAACTCTAACCTTTCTGTGATTCTATGATGTCTGTAGCTAACCTCAGTATGTCTGGGCTTAAGACAATAGCCACGAGCAGTAGAGGTACAAAAGGTCTCAAAAGCAATCAAGAATGAATGATACTAGTCTTCTTAGGACTTTGCTTGGACTCCCTCATCTCTTTTGTGTGGACATGTTGTAGGAAGAATGTAAAAGATCCTACACCACCCAGCAGATGGAAAAATAAATTGAAATGAAACGGCACAGATGATCATGGGAAAATTAGAGAAAATAAAGTAAATCCCAAAGTCTCAACTCAGGTTTTATTCTGTTTTTACTCAGGGGAGGTCCTTTTAAGTTCAGGCAGATTTAGTAAGCACGGAGTGGAGCAAAGGCCTCAGACTTCAGTGGGTTGTTAAGGAAAATGGAATCTCCAAACTTTCTCAGAAATAAAAACAGAAAAAGGAAGACATTAAAGATTATTCAGTGGGGAGAATAGCTTATGAAATATAAGAAGGGCACGGAGGGAGAGGTAACTCTTGCCTGCCATGTTACACAACACAGGACAAGCACAGGGAGCCCTTTCCTTGGGGAAGGCCAAACAGGCCTATGAAAAACTCAGATAAGCAGCGTATTTACATCCATCTTAATGTTGTCCAGCAACAATGATGAAAAAACACAAGTGGCTACAAGCCACATGTAAAATGCTATTGCAGCCTGTGTCTGGCCCTTATGTTCCCCAACTCTCACAGAGGGTAATAGATCACACAGCGGGGTTGCACCCCTGTAAGGTCAGCAACCAGCGGTGACTCTCATACTCTGTCTTGATGACCCTCTTACCATCTGACATTAAGCAGCTTTTAATGCTGAAGTTTAATAAAGAATGAATTCTCAGCCAGGTGAAAGGGCATGCCTTGCTAAAATGTAATGAATGACAAGAGCGGCACATGCAAGGCACTGGGAAGAAGAGGAGGTTGGCTTCCTCATGAGACCTTCCAACACCTTCTCATGCTCCTTTACCCTCTATGTGCTGACAAAAGGCACAGCCCGTTTCCCTCCGTGCTTTTTTGGCTGGTGAGAACCCCTATGGCAGATGCTGGAAAAGCAAAGACCACAGCAACCAGATCAAAAGACAGTCACCTCTGTGATTTCTATTCAGTCATGCCTGACCTTGAAGTGTTCAGTGTGAATCGGAGCCAGGAAGGGCAATGTGCGAGATTCCATCTGATCTCCCTCTCATAGGGAAGGCATTGGCAGCTAGCACACGGGCTGTGGATCCGGCCATCTGCCACAGACATGGGGTAGCTGTGTGGAGGCCCAGCTGGCAAACAGGTCAGTGGCCGGCTGGCCCATAAAAGAATGAGGAAGGTCTGCAGGTTCAGTACAGATGGCCCCAGGAGACCATGGCATAGCTTGGGCAAGGAGTTTTGTCCATGCCCCCAGGATGCAATGGAGACAAAGCTCACGGGCAACCCAGGTGAAGAGCTTTGCAAATCAGGCAGAATGCTAGATCAGAGGACCAAGCACCATGTTGGACCTTCTTCTCTTTATGACCTAAAGCCAAGCTGGCTGCTAATATGAAATATGGAGCTCACTGTCTGACTGCTGTAAGACATGGAAATGATTTCCTTGCTTAACTGGGAGCAGGTGGTGCTGAGCTCCCTGGTATATACCAACGTACGTATCTGCAAAGCCTTGACCACTGTCTTCCAAGATTCCTTGTGAAGAGCTCAGCAACATGGAGATGGTAAAAGAGCAGGTACCGAGTTGCTATCACTGGCCATTTACTAAAAACTGTCGGCTTTGGAGGACGAAGGAGGATATATTGGATTCCTTGAGCAGTGGGGCACTTACTGTGTTTCTCTGACTTTTGTACTCAGAGAATGGTGTGGAGGATGATTGCCTAGAAATACATTTGCTAAGCTATTTGCTTAAACTACAGAGTCACTTGGGCACCATCAGACAGGAGGAAAACCATGAGCTCTTTTGCCAAGAGACTATTGATAATGCCCTTGGAAGAGAAATCTTAAAGCTCTAGGACCATTTGCTGAGTGTCCTTCTCCACATTAAGTATGATTATTGTATTTAAGGGCTAAGGACAGTAAGATTTAGGGTCATAGTTAAGAAAACTCCAACCCAATAAAGACTCAAAGCCAAAGCTTGAGAAGAAGCACACATATTACAACAAATACTCAAAATATGGCTATTTTACAATTTTTCCATGGTTAAGACTGATTTTTTTTTTGTTGACTCTCCGAACAGGAAAATGGCTCTAGCATACATCACCAGAGTGAAAACTCTGCTGAGATGTTCCTCAGTGTGTGCCTGGGGATAGTGGGCAATTTCATCTCCAAGGCTCTAATTCATCTTAAATGACAGACTCACATCCTAAATGTCTTCTAATGAGATGACATTTGTCCAGGTTCTCTTCCTGTAATTCCATAGCTGTTCAAGGAAGCTGGAACAAGAAATCTGCCCAGGGGCTGCCTGCAGATTTAAGACAGTGTTTTGAAACTGTACAGTGTCCTTTCCTGTTTTGCAGGATGTGTTATTGCTCTGGGTAGTGTATTTTTAGCATATTTATTTACATTTGGAAAAAAGTCCTCTTGATGGTCCGATCCTGCTCCATTTGGACATACTTCAGTCAGAGCCTCTAAGGGCTTCTTTCCAGAGTTCTCTTGCCTTTCATTTTAGACTGAAAAATATTTATGGATTGGTAGATATTTCTTGGTGATTAAGCTTCTCTTTCTGGATCCCTGAACTAGTTTTGTCAGAGAAAGCACTCCTGCTGTTGCAGACCAGGCAGGAGCCTTGCTTTGGTGGGATTGTTGCTTAGGTGTCTTCCCCTCATCCCTTTCAGTATTTACGAGCTATCTCTTAGCTGCAGAATCTTTCCCACTCTCCTAGAAATGTGTGTCCTCTTTTCTATAATTTCCTTTCACCACCTACAGAGCGTTTCCCAATCTGTCAGCCATTTACAACTCCCTCTGTTCCCTCTCATCCCCCGCCACTGTGCTTTTGTCAGTCATTCCGCGTCATCCCCAGCTCTGTTCTTCTGTTTCCTTATTTTCTGCTTCCCTCCTTCACTGTCACGGCATCCCTCTTATAACAGATGTCCATCTGGCTCCTCTTTTACCCTCTGCACTGTGACTATGTCCCAGCACTAACTGGCTTGCTCCTGTGTGGCAAGGCAGGTCTTCCCATCTTCACTCGGCCCTTGTCTCAAATACTGTAATTACTGTTTCTTTGGATCGAAGGCAAAGCCACCCCAGCACCCCCCAATCCTCTCCACGTGTGAGCTGCCCCCAGGGGGAGAGCTGCAGGCTTGGGGGGAAGGATGCATCCCTCTTCCTTCTCAGCAGGAGGAAGGACTTTCCTGGACTTGGACCCTGAGAAGAGGGAGAGGAATGAGAGGTGAACTCTCTCTTTTCAGGCCTATCATCTCTGCCTTATTAATGTTCCCCCACTTCCTTGTCTCCCCCTGCCTGCCCTGCAGATGCCAGCTATCATTTCTCTCAGATCATCTGGTGGATTAGCATAAACCCCATTGCCCTCACCCATATTTACCTTGGTGAGATTGCTGCTTCTATTTCAGACCTGAAGAAAGACTGGGTTGTTTTTCCCAGATACATTAGCTTGTTTAATGAAAGAAGCTCCCTCTGCCTACATCCCTTCCACTGTTTGAGGCAAAGACGTGCTGGCGTACAACCTCCTTCTGCCTGCCTGAGACACGTCTGCTTTGTCTCCTCTCTCCATGCTTTCTCGGAAAGGACAGGCTTCTTGCCATCTTCCTGGAAACAACATCCCTGCTCTGTCTCTGCCCATAGATGCTGCTAGAAGTGTCTCTATCACATCATCATCATCAACAACAGGACACCCACCAGCTCTCTAGAAAACCAGAAAAAGAGTCTTCTTCCAGCTGAGGTATGAGGACTACCTGCGGCCAAAGTAGGAGACTACTGCCAAAGTTGTTGACTGGAATATATTACTGACAAACTCATCCCACTGCTTCCACAGGGTCTGAAGTAGTGATGGTCAATGCAATTGGACCACGACAGAGTTACAGTCTGGAGTGTGCCCTACTCAGTGCTACCAGAATTGCAAGGTGCTCAAGCCACAAAGTCCACAAGACTAATTTTGTGCTCTGGATTGTGTCTTTCCACAGCAGGCTTCATTATGCTACTGTTTTCCCTGCCTCTGTTCCCAGCAATAGGGAGACCTTATCTGCAGGGAGTGTGGCCCACGCTGCTCTTCTTTTCCTCCATAAAGTGTTGGAGCAGGCAGGAGAGCAAGAGGAGAGTGGGCAAGGGAGGGATTGCTCTGAGGATGGGAGCTGCCAGTGCTTGAGCATTGGGGTGTGAGAGAAGGGAGAGGCTGTACCTAACCCTCCAGTGCCAAAATGCCCCACAAATTTTGCCATGGGATGCATTCTCCCAGGGAGGGTTTCACTGCCCTGACGTGACTGGACAAACTAAGCAGCAGGAACCAGAGAGAGAAAGAGAGAAACTTGCCTTCCCCTGGACTCCTGAACCTTCCCAGCTCAAACCTTTGTCCCAGAGGCTCAGCAAAACCATAATACTTGATGGTGCTGTGGCCCTTCTCTTGGTATCGGTATCATGAAAGATTCAAATGGCATTGTCCACCTCCAAAGCTTTTGCAGAATGAATCAGTTCTCCTGTGTGCCTGACTTGACACACATTCCCTGACCACTTGGAGGTCACAAATTTAATTAAACCTCGGTGAATAGTAGCAGACCTCACAGAAATAAAGGCCTTAATCCAATCAAGCCACATTTGTACTCCCTGTATTGCATCAAGCACGGCCAAAGCAGAAGGGACAGACCGTGGCGAGCTAGAAGGGCCCCAAGAAGTTGCTCTGTACACCGCCAATTATGGATGATAATGTGATTGTGACACTTGCAGACAATACAAGCAATTTCTCAATCTGGAGGTCCAAGGCTTGGTATTATCATGCCCAGCCAGTGCAAGAAACACAGGAAAGATCACAGCCAGTTCTTGGAGTGAAACAGCTATGGCTTTCGGGAGAGCCAGCATTTGTCAGGTGGAGATTAACAGCAGCTGGTACAAATCTCTTACTAGAGTCACAGGTTTGCTTTGTATTGGTCAGTTTAGGAAGAATCTTGTCCTCTCTTTTCTGTAAAGAAAAAAAAAAAGAAAAAAGTAGAAACAGCCTGTTGCCCTAGGAAGTGCTTTTAATCAGCCTGTGCAATACTAATTAATTTTGCATAACGTCTCATCCTGCATTTCACCCTGGAGGAGGCAATGCTTGATGTGTGGGCCAGGTGATTCACTGGTGATCAGAGGAGCTGGCTGCAAGTTTTTCTGGACCTGACAGAAAAGTTTACTGAAATTTTGAGACGAGGAAAATGTGACAGTGTCTTTGCAAGCTCATCATCTTCAACCCATGCACCGGTCAACATCTGCAGATTGTTGAAATTTTAGCAAGGAAAAGACAATTTCTTTGCTAGAGAATTCACAGTATTCATCTCAAGTATAGAGTTCCTACCAACCTGGTATAGTAAATATTATTTCACTGATCAGATTAAGGAGGACGCAGTCTGTAAGTAGAACTGTATGGGGCTTTGAGGCATTTTCTGGGTGAGAGGCATGTTGCTAACTGTCAAAATATTAGTAAATTATGCCTTAACAGTTAAGTAATTAAAGAACCCCAAAGCTCGGTACCAGGAGTGAGACAGCTATATGGAGGAGGAACGTGGTTCTTGATGGCAGGTTCTGGTTAGGAGAAAAAGATCTTGAAGTGTGTAACAAAGCAATGATAAAGGATCTTAATGTGAGAGACCTCAAGGGAATGTAGGAACAAAGGGCTGTGAGCTTCACAGAAGCCTGTATCCATCCTGCTCAGAAATGGGACCAGAGAATGGAGGGGAAATTGTTATTACTCCTTGCTATTCAGAATGGGGAAGGAGATAGAGAGCATGCTGTTTATGTCACTGTTTGATGCTGTACAGAGAGTAAAAGAGAGTTCTGGTCCCAAAATGTTTGCAATGGAAGAGGAATAATGGCATCGGAAGGAAAGTACAACTTTTGCTTTGTGATTTTTTGTAGGTAGAACCGAAGTTTTGCTGCGCCTTTCCTTGCGCTGGTGGAGGAGGGGGAACCTAACGAAAATTACTGCCATTGGAATCACTCAGCTTGAAAAATGGGGCTTTAAAAAGGAGGGAGTGGGGGGGAGAGAGAGAGAGAGAGAGAAAACTCTAATGTTTTACAAACCATTTCACCTGCCTGACCAGCAGCCCAGGAGCGGCTGCAGAGCGCAGGAGGCATCGCCCTGCCCGGCACAGGAGAAGGCTGCCTGCCACCGGCCAGACCGAGCTGATCCTCTGCTCTTGGTGCTGCTCAAGGCTCTCTGCTTATGCTGGAGTTCAATAGGCTTTGCCCCCGTGCTCATTCAACTGATTAAAAGTCTTTTTTTTTTTTTTTTTTTTTAAAGCCACCAGCATGTGAGCCACGAGGATTCGTTCATTAGTGCTCAGCCGTGCTGCGAGATGCTGCCTAGAAGTAATTAATTGGGAAATGCTTTGGAAATGTGGAGTAAAAAGATTTTCAGGGGAAAAAAATAATGCAGGAAAGGGGGGGGGGGGGCGGGAGGCTCTCATTTTCCCTTTGAAGTGAGGATCTTTTGCTGAGAGTGAGGGAGGCATAGCCAGAGAAACAAGCTTGCTTGTTATTTTACAACATTATCCTCCACAGCTGTATGGATCAACATGTAACTTCAGCCTGCTTTTTTTCCAGCTCATTTTAAAAAAAACCCACAGAAGCGGGACTTTGTTAATGACAGTTTGTTGTGGGAATTTGTTTTTATTTTCAGGAGAGGGAAGCCTGTCCCTATCGCAACCCCCCAGCCCTTCCCAGCCGGCGAGGGCAAGGGGAGAGCCCTGGGAGGTCTGCGGGGCTTTCGGTGTCGTTTGCAGAACATCTGCTCCTTTACAGCCAGCCCTCAAATAATCCTGCAACTTTTAACAGGAACCACAAGTTCATGCAAGGAAGAAAGGGTGGAGACCCAGCAGCTGTCGGGCAGGCCTATTTATACCCAGGCTGCCGGTGCTGTGTGACGTTTGTAATTCCCTCATGAGGTCCCTCGCCTGGCACAGCATCGGCTGTGCTGTTCTCTCTGGCCATGGGATTAAATGGCACTAAAGCCCAACCAGCTTTTTAGACAAAACGGCCTTGAAAAGCACAAAGTCTCCTGCCTACCGCCATCGCTCGAGCCTTGGGAGCAAGTTTGGTCAACTTGTCCCGAGAAGGTGGCACTCAAGCAGTCATCCTTTTTCACGGAGGTCCTGCAAACCTAGGATCCAACAGCACTGGGAATCTTGCAGCCCTCTAAAATGAAGGGATCCTTCATCCCAACAGGACAGGGAATGAAGTGTAGGGAGACTCAGTCAAAAAAAGGGGGAGCCCTTGGAGAAGGGAGGGATATACCAGGAACTACGACAGAGCTGGAGCAAGAGTAGGACCTGTGGGCAATTCTTTCCAGAAGCAGAGATGATGTGTGAGTGTATGTGTGAAGTCTCCAGGCAAATCAGGCACTGGGTATCCAAGTGTACAGATAGCAGCATGGTGTATTTTGCCCGCCTTTAGCAGATTTTGAACTGAGAGGCACACAACCAATAGATTTTCTGTTTTGCAACAGGGAATCCAGGTAGCAAATTTGGAGAAGAAAATTAAATGTGCCCTTCTCACACAAAGATGTCCATCTGCTGTGAGTTTTGTCACACCTGCCTGCCAGAGATGGCACATATCCAAAGGCAGGGGCTCCAGAAACTGCCAGGGGAAGGAATTACGGTAATATAAATAACAATTAATACCAATAATCTACTGCCACTCCCAGTGTCTGCCCACTCCAGAGCCACCCAGCTACTGACACAACCCAGCATCAGCGTTTCAGGCAAAACACAAGCAGCCTTAAGAGCTGCCAAAACATCTGTGGCCTTAAGAGAAGGATAAAAGAGGTCCCTCTGCCAGCAGAGATTTGGCCCGGGCACCCCTGTCCCACCAGCAACTCTCCGTGATGCCAGGCTCCCTGTGTGCTCCGTGACGGTTGTGCCTCTGACACGTTGGGAAACCAGGAGGGGCTTTGGGATTTCTGAGTTTGTGGGTGGTCTTGAGCACCTTTGAAAAAGGAATGATTCAGCATCAAAGGTGCAAGTGGAGTTCGTAAAGAAGCTGGAAGGAAAGTGGCATTTATTTGCCAGGCTGTGGCTTTAAAGGAGCATTGTGTTCCTGGTCGGAAGGGCTTGGCTGGGGCTGTGAGTTCAGCGTTGCCTTCAGCCTGTTCCGCGGGTTGCATTTAATTGCGCTGCTGCGCGATGCTTTCATGCTATTTTAAGAAAGTGTGTGAACTCATCAAAATTATCAGAGACGTGCAGATTCCCAGAAGTACCCCTCAGCGCAAAGCAACGGGCAAGTCTTCTCAAATATCCACAGGGGGGGTGGGCTGATCCACCCTCCCCCCCAGGGGCTCCTTGGCCCTCCACTTCCCCCTTATTCCCCCTCTCCCCCCCGCTTAATAATCTGCCTGTTTTCGCTGGCAGTGACGCTTATTGGAAAGGGCAGCTCAGTGAACTGGCAGGGACGGGATCCGAAGGTCATCTGGGGATCCCCGGCCGCCGGCCAGCCCGCCCTGAGCTTCCCAGCCAGCCCAGGGGCACGGGGCTGGGAAGCAGCCCCACCGCCGCTTGGGGAGGGAGAAGAATAGGGTAAAGAGAGGGCAGAAAGGGAGAGAAAGAGCACAAAAGAGCTAGAGGCATTTAAATAGCGCTGGGGACCAGTTGTTGTGGTGGGGCCTGAGCCCTTTTGGATGCTGTTGCTGACACTTCTAAATGAGCTGACGGCGCCGGGTCTAGAGGATTATGTTCAGTAGCGACTTGCTGTCCCTGCCAGTAGGCACAAACAAATAGCTTATTACATCGGGGCCAATGTTATCGAAATGGCTTCAAAAAAGCAGTCAGCTTTAGTCTCCCTCTGCTCATTAGAAGCTGCGGTTAATCACTTGCTGTGAAAAGGCTCACCACCAAGTTGCTTACTCCTCCAGCCCTCCTTTTCTGCCCGTCTCACAAATAAATCCCTTATTCAGCTGGTCCGTCCCACGCAACCAAGTAATTCCTTATGCCTGCCACCCACTCTGCCTGGATTAACCTCAGGTGGTCACTACAGTGCAGGTTTCTTGAAAAGCACTGCCTCCAAGCAACCTCTTTTTGCTTTTTATTCCTAAGCCTGGGTTTTAAAATCCCTCTGTGTACCTTAAATCAGCAAGAGTCTTTCCCCCCAGGCTCTGCTAGTGGTTTAATAGCCTCTTGTTTCTCTTAAGTCCCTGTGCTAAGGGTACTCAGCCTTACTGGTGCTGGATGTGGGAAGAGCACCGATAAGGAGGCACCCCAACCCTGCTGGGCATCTTCTCCATTGGCTGC
Organism: Scolopax mira; assembly: GCA_004320125.1. Classification (NCBI taxonomy): domain Eukaryota; kingdom Metazoa; phylum Chordata; class Aves; order Charadriiformes; family Scolopacidae; genus Scolopax; species Scolopax mira. The sequence goes on along the minus strand of BJBW01004044.1, from coordinate 100,438 downwards.
TGGCTCCGACAGCTTGGGCAACCATGGCTCCTTCCTGCAGTCCTAGGCTTTTGAGCGGAGGCAGAGGCCGAGGAGAGTGCTGGCTTATTATATATAGTGCTGCCCAATGTCAACTGATGGTGCTGGCATCCAGAGGGGGGCTGTTGTGATCACCTCTCCAGTCTATCTGTCTGTTTATCAAAAGCACCAAGAGTATCACTGAAGAATGGAGAAAGAAAAGCTCTGGCCCTAACGTGCTGCTAATGGTACCACGGTGGTTCAACGCTCTGGCCAAATTAAAAAGACTTACCTTCTGCAAGGTGCTGTAGGCACCTTGCAAGGAATCACTGCCCCCCTGGGGACAGTGTTGGGTGTAAGTGGGCAGGATGGGCTTCCACACCTTGCAGGGTATCCATTGATGCAGAGATGTCTCCGAGTGGGCTTTCCGGAAAGCCCCAGGGTCTCGCTCTCACTGATTACAGGAAGGAAAACTAGATCAGAGGGAGGCGTTAGAAATGCCTTTCAACGGGGAAACCCATGAGACACCCACACTCACCCAAGAGGCAGGAACATCTCGTGGGAGTGCGGGGAATCTGTTTCACACTGCAAAGTCTTGGCCGTCGGGATGTGATTTTATCTGTGGCACTGTGCACTGTGTCCCTGCCTGCAGTCCCCTGTGTGTGACAGTGTGACTTTTGTCGGATCCCAGCGACAACGGAGGAAAGGAATGCGCTCCATTTCCAGTTGTGCATTTCCCATTTTCCATTTTCCAGGGGCTACGTTGCCACTCCACCCTACCCCCTCTCCCCGCCCAAGGCTCTAGGGACAGGGACCGATTTTCTGACATGGTTTTTTGGCTGCTTTCGAAGGTGTCCCTCGGTGCTCCTGGCCGATGTGGCTGCGGGCAGAGGTCCTGCCGCAGGCCGTGCGAGGGGTGGTTTGAGCTGGAAAATCCCCGGGCAGAGGGAGCAGGGACCACGTGTGCCAGCTGTGCCAGGGAGCCGCTGTCGGGGGCAATGCCTCTGCCAAGCGCCCCCCAGCACAGCTGTTGCCCCACAGCTGGACCGACCTGTGCTCGGGGCAGTGAGCGAGCAGGCACGGGGCATGGAGAAGCCATGTGGGCACGGAGAGCAGCCAAGCAAGACCTCAGCTCAGACTTTCTTGGGGTTTCGGAAGGATTAGCCTGCACGGCAGCGTTTTTTAAGCCGTTTCAGTCTTTCATTACGTGCATTGCAGCGCAGCTGCTCGCTGAGTTGCAGAGGGCACGCTTAGCTCAGCTCCAACTCCTCAGGCTGGAAAAAAAATTACAAGGCACCTTTTTCCATAGCTACTTGGGCAGTTTCCCGCACTGAATTCACACCAAACAAATTACAGCGCCTTATTTGAGACATCCCCTCTAGCTCAGACCAGGCTAACTGCTGCAGCCTCCCTAAGCCCACCAAGATACCAGCACAACCAGCCTGCGGTTTGCTACCGTGACACAAATGGACCCGTTTTGGCCGAGGGAGAAGTGACGCTCACGTGGGACGGGGGAGGCCCCTTCCCTGGTGCAGCCTGGGCAAGGTGCTGGGGCAGGCGTGCGAGGCGGGACGGGCTGCTTTAAGACCTTCCTCCACCACTGAGGCAGCTGGGGCTGGACCGATGCCCGGGTGTAAACTAAAGCAGCTTCACAACTGCTCTAATTTATGTCCGACTGCCAGCAGCCCTGGGGCATTTCTGTCAGCCGCCGCTCAACCAGCTGTAACAGCATCCTGGCCTCAGCTTCTCCTCCCGGTGCTCACTGCTTCGGCCGGTGGCTGAGAGGGATCGGGGTGCAGGTGGTCCCGGCACGGGTCCCTCTCAGCAGACAGCTCTTCGGGGTATCTGTGCTGCTAACCCCACTATCTTCTGGCCAAGTTGTAGCCTGTGTTTTCTCCCCCCTGGACGAGAAGCGCGTCCTACTCATCTGGTACGTGTGACAGTGCTTCGCTGTCTATATCTGTACCTATGACGTGAGCTGCAAACTCCTCTGCAAAACGCCCACAAATCACCCTGGAGTCAAAAAGCCCAGTCACAAAGACTACAAAGAAAAATGAAAAGCGCTGTCTGAAACTCAGAAATAGAGGATGTACAGTAATTTTTCCCGTCTCTCTGCCTTTGCTGGAATTAATCAACAATCTCTGCCTGCAATTGCTGGGAGTAATTTATTTCAAGAAATGCAAAGAAAGAGCGTTTAGGATAAATATTTAAATTTCCTCTTCCAGCCCATCCTATTTTCAATCATTGTTTGTGTTCAATTCAGTCAGCTATGCATAAGCTGATGCTCATTCTCCTTGCTCTGGTTATTTACATATTTTTTTTTCTGTACTGAATCTCTGATCCCTGAGTCTTTCTTGGGTGGGGAAAGAATTATGTAAGTAAAATCCCCTCCGGGACTGAGTTGTGGGAGAGAATACATAGAATCACCCGGGGCATGGAGAAACCCTTACAGACAGGGATGGTGCTCCCACATCGATGGCAGTACCTGCCTTTTTTTTCAGTTATTCCCCCTCTCCCTCGGATGATGAAAGTAGTGGGAAGGGAGGAAGGGAAGGGGGGAAGGGAAGCGTATGAGCAAAAATGCAAAAAGCTTGGTTCTGGAAGGTGTTTGTGTGCCAAGTCATACCGTGCACATAAAAAATGAGATTGGAGTTAGTTAGTTGTAATAAAAATAAAAGCAAAGCCTTTACTGTTGTGGAAACTATTTAAAAGGTTTTGTTGGTTTTTTTTTTTTTTTAATAGGAAAATCACTTAAATTGAACTTTGGGAATAATCAAACAAAAGAGCATAAACTTCAAAGGCAGTGCTTCGTACTTTTTAAATTGAGGAGGTTGAAAAGAGGAAGAAATGAGAGCAAACGATTAATTCTGATCTGCGGTTGTTCATGTCTGCACAGGACACGGGTTTCCCCTGGCTTCCTGTAGCCAAACCTCTATAAACACGGTCTGGCCGGGCCCTGGCTGACCCCTCTCCTAATCTGTGCTGCCCCACCGGGGCTGAGCTTCCCCCTTCCGTGAGCTCTAATTAACTTGTGCCAACACAGGTTTGAACCAGCCCAGGGTGGGGGAAAGTAATACATAAACTTTAAAGAGGGCTCATCCACGGCGTGCAATTTGTATTTTACACCTCATGAATTTTAACTGCTAAAGTTATAACTCCGCTGTTAACCCTCCGCGCGCTGGCACGGCTGCCCTGGCAGTCCAAGGACGGAGGCTGTGTCACCGCGCTGCATTCCTTAATTTTTCTCCTAAAAGAGCTCAGCTACTTGTTCAAGCCCGTCCTTTCACGCGCATCATGCAGGCTGAGTATTAAGAGCAGCAAATGCCCTCCAGGTACCGCTAAGCGGCTGCTTAAAAACAAAATAACAAACCTAAACCCGTGGCTTGAACTGCAGCACGGAGTTAAAAATCGCTGCACTGCTGGCAGGCGTCACGCATAGCCCTAGCTGCACGGCTGCACGCTTGATCTTCTGCGACTGTCGTTTGGACTGTCATTAAAAATTGTTGTTGTGACTCTGAGACAACACCTTGAAACCCTTGGTAGAATCAGAGAGAAGTTGGTTTTTTGCTTTTTTTTTTTTTTTTTCCTAACATGAAAACTGCACACAGAGGTGGGAGCTGGGACCTCTGCTCCCCGGTGGTGTTTCATTACGGGCACTGAGACCATTAAACCAATTTCCTAGCGCTCGGGTGTGAGGCATTTCTTGGATTTCCCCAGCTGAACCGACCAGCTCAGAAGCCTGCAATTCATTAAGCACCTTATCAGGCAGCAGCCTCCCCTGCTCTCTCCGCCGTGCCTGCAATCCTTAACTCGCAGCTTGGGGTTTTTTTTCCCCAATTTGGTACCGCAGGAGCCGGATTCAGTCTCTTTATTTGGAGCCACGGTGCCCCTGTGGGCTCAGACACTGCTACCGAGGGCGCTGCAGCCACCAGGGACAGCTATAAATGAATGAGGTCAGGTAGCCCTGGTGGCCCCGAGCTCTACTGGGGCTTGCCTCCATGCTCCACAGCAGGGTTATTGGCCAAACTGGTAGCCGGTAGCCACGGGAGCTGGCTCAGAGAGAGCTTAGCTATCTGGAGGGCATGGTGTAGAGGTACCCCTCGTGCATCCTCATCCAGCCTGATGTGTGCTCTTAGACCTAAGTAAGCTGTCGGCCCCCTACCTAGCACACTCCAGCTAACGTCATAAAGCAAGACAATGTTTTAAGACAAGCTCTCGGTGTGTCTTAAAGACAAGACGTGTCCCTTAATGCAACCTAAACCAGCCAAACCTGGCTCAGGCTTGTGCATCAACACCCCCTTTCAGAGGGCAGTAGCAAGGATGTCGTCCTGACAGTCATAGAATCACAGAATGGTTTAGGTTGGAAGGAACCTTAAAGATCATCAAGTTCCAATCCCCCTGCCATGGACAGGGACACCTCCCACTGCTCAAAGCCCCATCCAGCCTGACCTTGAACACTTCCAGGGATGGGGCATCCACAGCTTCTCTGGGCAACCTCTTCCAGTGCCTCACCACTCTCACTGGAAAGAATTTCTTCTAATCTGAATCGCTTCTCTTTCAGCAGCTATGCTCCATCATGAAGAGTCCCTCCCCAGAGGGTCCTCCTTCTCCTTCGTGTCCTGGTTGCCACGGAGCCCTGCTGGACTGTTTTTTAATTTTCTGTATGTACCGCTTTTCCAGTAAAGAGGAAGAGCCTGAAAACTGCTGCTGAATCTGTGCTTTCCTCTGCTGTGCTCTGAGGGACCCTCAGGAGCCATTGGTGGGCCAGGCATTCAGAGCCACTGCGTGGGGACTGAGGAGGCACGAGCTGCCACCCCGACTGGTTCAGAGGAAGCGGTGCCTGGGTCAGTTTTTATCATCTCTTACAGAACTGGGCCCCAGGCTGCTGTCCTGGAGGTGTTCCTCTGGGATTTGGCAGGAGGCTCCTACATCAGCACCTGTCTGCTCCCCCCACCTCTCCCCTCCTGCAATGAGAAGCAGGAAAAATTGGTCCATATTGAGGTCTGTGTGACTGCAGCTGGACGGCTGCTGAGGCTGGAACCCATGGGGCCACTGCTGAGGCACGGCACCCTGCTGGGAGCATCCCTCTCAGGGGAAAATAGGGTGTTTTGGGAGAGCTGCAGTCAGGTGGGGATAGGCTCCCTCTCCCCTCCGGCTCCCCTTCCTTGGGAAGGGCAGGGGATGACCAAGGGGCTGCGGATGCTGGGCTGTGCTGTGCACTGACGCTGGCGCTCGGTAGTGCGGGAAGGCCTTTTCTTCCAGGGAGGCCTTTGCATTTGCAATTTGAATTTAATCCCGTGAGCTAAAGATAGCTCCGGCTCGCCTATTGTTCCTCCAGCTGGCAACAGCTTTATTTCTTCGATGCTTTCAGTTCTCGGTCGTTTCCAAGGAACTGGCAGAGACACTTTTTAATACAGAGCCTGTCCCAGCACTGTATCACCACATCCCACCCTCCTGGCCCTGCCTTAGGTGCTCTGCTTCCCACTGGCAAGGTCTCCCGTGGGGGCTGCAGGTCTCCTTCTTGCTGGCACGAGCTTCTCCTGCACCTATCCCTGATGCCGCCCTTCCGTTCCCCTGTCTGGCTTCAGGGCTGCTCTGCAATGGCTCCTCCAGGAGCAGGAGTCTTCCTCAGGAGCAGACCTCTCATTAAAGCCTCGCTCAGATATTTTTTAATTAGTCTAACTACCGCTGCTCCATTGGCAGAAGTGAGCGGTGTGATCTTTTCCTATATTCTCGGTGGCTACTGGGGTTCATCTGGGTACTTCTCTAACACCCCCCTTTTGTGTGTGCGTGTCTATTTGGTAAGAATTTAGTACCATCATTAATTTCAGGAGCTTTCTGTCTCGCGTCAGCTGAGGAGCCGCATGCTCTCCAAGGTCACTGAATGCATGTTTGTCTCTCAAGGAGCTTGAACAATGATTCGAAGTGGATTAATGTTAGTAAGCTCTTATCTCTGATTGCTTAAGGTTTGTATTTTGTATATGAGCATCACACACATATATCATATGCATCATACACATTGTGCTGTGCACGTGATTTGTTATCTTCTAATCTTGGGGACAAAAATGAGGTGCTTGCCCCAAAATTGAATTTGGGATCATTCCGTGCTAATTCGTGTTGTTAATTAGCTATAGCAGGTAGCCAATACAGCAGCATAAATGATTTCGGGTTCCTTAGGAAACGTGCCAATACTGAACGCAAATACTGACTTAGATGTGGAATTTTCACAGCGCCTCATGGTGCAACTCATTCATTAAATTAAATAAACGTGAGACGGTCGCGGGCTGCCGCTGCTCGAGCATTTTGTGAACTGGGAAAGGGAGAACGCTGTATGGGTAAATCCCTCCCGGGGGGGGGGCATATCACCTTGGCAGCTCTCTCATCCCCCCAGCAGGAAGGGTGGGGAGAGCCCTGCGGGCAGCCCCCAGCCTCCTGGCCCCGCAAGCCAGCCGTGGCGGTGGTTTCCTGGCTCTGGCAGGAAGGGCTGCCAAAAGGGTCGCCTGCCGTCATCAGGCATGGAGCCCCAAGGAATTGTGCGGGAGACGAATGCAGGGAAAAAAAATAATTAAAAAAAATAATATATAAAGTCAGGTTTAGTGTTCATCAGGGGCACTTCCTTTCCCACAGAAGAAAAAGCCGTTTCCGGTGTGGAGGCAATATTGCGAAAATCAAATGCAGCCCAAAGGGAAAATCTGCCTCTGGGTTCCCAGGTAAACCAAGGGGAATATCTGCAGCCTTTTCCCCTCTGACTAGAGGTCGTCCTAGTGCCACAGAAGACTGTGTCTGAGTGCATGGTATAAATACTGCTTTTAAAGTGCTTTTCTGCATTCAGCCCTGCCCCAGTTCTTCGTTTGGCACAAAATGGGGATCTCAAATGAAAGCAGCTCTGCAGAAAAACACCAGTTCTTTGGAAAAGTGGCTGTGAAGGAGTGCAGTTACTAGGGATCAGACTTTCTACCAGCAGAGTGGTAGCAGGACATGAGAAGTCTTCCAGGAGTGGGCTATAGAGTGGCCTTAGGGACAGACAAACACCAAAAGCACCAGTTATCCACTCGAGCACACCTGTTTCGGGCTTTGCATAGCTTGCAACCATAGGACTGGGAGTCGGATCTCCCCATGCAGCCTCTGGGACTTCTCCCATGCAACTGCTTGCATGCTTTTCTACAGGTCCAAGGAGCCCCAGACCTTTGGGTCTGTGTTTTGTCAGGGGAGCTGTATTTTGTCCCCGATGGCAAAGAAAGCAGATGCAGGAGGCCTTGATTTTCTTGATACCTCTTGGTGGATGGTTGTTCACATCAAATACAGTCTTAGCATCCCCAGGGTGCTCCAGGAAATGTGTGCACCTCTGCTTCACAGGTCACTGCTGTACTGTGTCCATGCGACTTCTGCAAATATATCCACTTGGCACCCCTTGGAAGAAAAACAGCATGTTGAAGCAATTTTTTATCATCAGTATTACATGGGGAAACAAAAGCCCTTCTGCAAGAGGATTTTGATGCTCTCATTTAAGGGATGAAAGAAAACTGTGAAGGTAAAGCTTGCCCCTGTGTTTTAGGCAGAGCAACACTGATCATTTGAATTGCATGTCCCCTTAGGGAAAGCAATGACAGCAACTCCATTGATTGTGCTTCAGTCTGTGGTCAATAGCAAGCACAAAAACTTAGAGGAAAAGGACATGTCTGACAAAAAGACAAATAAGGGTCTTCTCCCTGTTGGGAGTCTTGTGGAGGATCCTGTATTCAAGGAGCTAGTGATGCTGGACAGGCCAAGTCTGCTGCACTGGGCCATGTGCTGGGGGGCTGTAGACCCATTTACGTAGCGCAGTGCAAAGGAACATGCTGAGATGTCTCCTGCCATTAGTGTTGAGCTCTGGCGGACATCCTGAAAGAGAGAGCGTCCCTACCTGTCAGAAGAAGATATATGATTCTGTTTGTTGCACAAGATTAAAGACAGTCACCATGGTACGGGAGGGAGCCCCAGCCCGGTGATGATGGGATCTGCTGTCTGTGCTGTGGCTGTTCATCTGGTGGCCGTCTGATGCTGCACGGAAGTGGTGTTCCCAGCATCTGAAGGGACGTAAGAATTACTTTCTCTCTATATCCATCTTCTTGTTTTGCATAATTAATAAAGCAATTTTATTATGCTACCTGCTGCTGTGCTTCTCTTACCCAGAGAGACCCCTGCACCTCTGATGATGATGAACGGCCTCTGATTCTCCTTGAAGTCCCGCAGTGGGGCAGATCCATGAGGAACTCGCCCAGGGTCTTGCAGCCTCAAGAAGACAGGGGTCTGCTCAGGCTCTGGACAGAGTGTCAGCAACTCGCTGCTCTCCCTGCGTGTGGTGATGGGAGCAAGGGCGAGAAGCCGCAATGGAATTAGGGGGGGAAGGGGCGGGGGGGGTGCTGGACAGCTGGATCCAGGCAAGGGGGCCGCTAGCTCAACCCTCCCACCTACCAGGAGAAACAGCTGCCGCTGCAGCCAGCACACATCGAGGGAAAACCCATTGGCATTCCCTTCCCAGCCCGGGCCATCCTCCCCCTCCCGAGCTGCCGCCTGCCAGGATGAGTCACGCTTGCTGCTGGAGCCGGGCCTTGGTCCCGTGCCAGAATGTGCTCCGGAGGGAGACCGCAGAGAAATACAGAATAATTTGCAAACCCATTAAAAAAAAAACAACAAAAAACCAACAGAAAAAAATACCCCAAACCAAAAAAACCCCAAACCACCCCATTGCTTCTCAGTGGGGATGCCTGGGTAGGTTTTTTGGAGCAGGTGGCACCACTCCCCCCCCCCCCCCCCGCCCCCCCCGGGGGGCAGGGCCCCCCCCCCCCCCCCCCCCCCCAGCCCTCCCAGGGGGACAGGTCCCCTGTGGCTGGTGACCTGGTGGGTCTGTGGCGTGCCAGGGAAAGGCTGGAAGGGCTGGAGCGTGTCACTGCCAGTGGATGCATGGAATGGGGCTGTGCTGGCTGCGGGACCTCGTGAACCAGGCACCTGTGAGTGTGGTAACGTGGTGCCACAAGCCAGGAGGAACCCCGCTAGCCATAAAATGGCAGAGAAGACCCCCAGGAGTCATGTAGAACAGAATGGTAGAGTGTAATGAATAGTCAGACATATGGTAAAAATGAATTAATGTCGAGTTGCCATCCACTCTGCCATTTTTTTTTTTTTTTGCTTTCAGTTTCCCCGCTGTGCCTGTCTCCTGGCATCACTGAATCTTGATTCAGGGAGAGGCAGCCAAGTAGCATCCTGTGAAGCCAACATTGCATCCTAAGTTGGCCAACAACTTGGTAGTGCTTTCTCCTGGCTCCATCTGGCTGGGACTCTCTCACTTGGCCTGGTGGAGAGTGACCCCCGGCCCCATCGGCACGGGGCTGCCTCTCCTCCCCTCTGGTGGGGAGCTGGCTGCCCTCACAAATCACAGAATCACATGAGGTTGGAAAGGACCTCTGCAGATCATCTAGTCCAACCCCTTTGCCAAAGCAGGTTCACAGATTGCCCAGGAACTTGTCCAGGTGGATTTTGAATGTCTCCAGAGAAGGAGACTCCACCACCTCCCTGGGCAGCCTAATCCAGTGCTCAGGAGATGCCAGATGATGGGGAGCACAAGGGCTTTCGAGCAGAGGCTGCGGTGAGCACGTCAAGGCAAGTCCCGGGTCTCAGGCCTCACCACCTGAAGATGCAATGGCCTGAATCCAGGACTGCAGGAGGTTCATCTAGAGCTCCTGGAGAGCTCTGGGGCTGGGGTGCCAGGGCTTGTCTGCTGTCTGGGGGATGCCAGTTGTTTCAAGCAGACAATGTACTGTCAGAGTAAGGTGGGAAAGTCCAGCCTGGTGGAACAAACCTGCAGGAATGACTGAGACATTGCTACAGGCAGCAGCAGTGCATACATATGTGTATATATATGCAAAAGTATGGATGAGTAATCCTAATTTTCCCACCAAGAAGAAAAAGAATGCCATGTACCATAAGCCAGTTCATGCTCTGTGAGGACATACTAAAAAAACCCTGGCAGAATCTAGTCCAAGAACTGGACTAGAAAAGGGCAGGAATATTGTACTTTGCCTTTGCCTCCCTGCCCCAGCCTCTCCTTCCACAGACAGCCCCTTCTGCACCACCCGCAGCGTGGATGGGCTTTTTTTGGAGACCAAAAGGAGCATGCTGCTGCTCTGCCCTCGGCTGCAACCACCGCTGCTGCGCATGTCCCAGCTAGAACAGGTCTCAGGAGGTAAAACAGAGGGGCAGGAACACAGCTGGGGGGCTCTGCAGGCAGGGGCTGCTCTCTGCCAGGGGTATTTGGGCACCTTGTGGGTACAGCCGGAGGAGCGGTTTGGTGTCAGCAGCGCAGGGGGAGGCAAGCATTTGTGTGTGTGTGTGTGTGTGCAAATGCATGCACGTGTGCGTGCGAGGGAATGCAGCAATGCTTCTGTTAAAAAGAGCGAAAGAGAAGCTGGTGCCTGGAGACATGGATTTGGATGGACACCACACCTCTGGGTACCCTGCTTCTGGGTACCTCCATCCCGGAGTGGGGAGCGTGGCACCCACTTCCCACACCACAACACCTGCAGCCCCTCAGGGTGCCTGGGGGGCAGCGCAGTTTTAATCAAGGCTTCTCGCCGAAAGCAAGCCTCCTCTTTCTCAGTCAGAAGTCCTTGCCGATTTAAAAGCAGCTGTGGTGGTACGGCTCCTATTCTTGGTTTCCTTGGAAAAAAATGGAGAGCTCGTAGGGGCTAAAGGGCGGGAGACAGAGGTCGGGGACTTGTGCTCTGCTGCTGGCTCTGCCCCTGGCTCCTCTCACGATGGGAGGCAAGGCACTTATTTTTTATATTAAACGGGGAGAGGGCAGAGAGAGGAAGAGTGGAAGGGGGCAGCGCTATTAAGGAACCTTTGCGAAGCGATTTGAAACCCACGGTGGAAAAAAGCCGTAAATGTCACATCACATTCATTACCGGTTGTCGTCGTTGGCGGCAGCGGCGGCTGCAGCCGTGGCTGGCAGAGGGCCACCGCTGCCGGGCCAGCCTTGCCAGGCTGCTCCCCTGCCACCAGGACCTGTCCCTCCCAGCGCCGCCTCATGAAGCCACTTCTATTATCCAGAGGTCACCCCTGACCCCGAGATATTTTTAATGCCTGCATTTTTAGCGCTGCCGTTCCGCGGGCGCCGGGCTGTTGGGCAGCCCAGCCCTTCCCTGCTTCCTCCTCCTCCTCCTCCTCCTCCCTCAGGCGCCCTTGCTCCTTCCCTTGCGCAGGCAGCCCTCTCCTGCAGCCCCACAGCAGAGATCAGACGCGGCAGCAGCTGGGGAAACAATTGGGTGCCAAATTAGAGCGGCTCTTCAAGTAATTGACTGATGGAGCGGCACTCCTACTTAAAAAAAAAAAAAAAAAAGAAAAAAAGAATTAATTAAAAAAATAGTTTCGCAGTATGACTCACCAAGGCGTCTGTGCTCTGAGCTGTTTAAGAGTCAGCCCACGGTGGAGGTCAAGGGCTGGAGCTGCTTTGCTCCGTGCTGCTGAGGCTGCCCTCTCCCTTGGGAGAAGCCCTGACCTGGGGCTTGCCCGGCAAAGCTATGAGATGCTCCAGGGGTGCAACCCCGCCCCATGAAACTCAGCTCCCCTCCAACCCTGGCCCCCATGGGCTGGGGGTGAGACCCCCAGCAGCTGCTGCGGCTGCTCACAGCTCCTGACACACCAGCAACTATGAGAGAGCTCCCAAAGGGATGTTTTAGTCAAGAAGTCAGGAGGGAGAGTTTCCTCCAGACCTGGTCTAACCTCGCATCCTCTCTTGTTTCTTGGCATGGAAGCAGCCAGAGAGCTGCAGGCTCTCATGAGCACTGCGGGTCCTGCCAGCACCCTGAACGACAGCCCTGGCTGGGGAACACCTCCAGCCTGGAGGACAGCAAATCTGACCTTAATTACTCCAAAAAGATCATACAGATGAATTTCCCCCCTGTTTTCCCTCCATCATTAACATTTTAACAGCTTTCTTGCAGGAAGGAGGGCTGGAGAAGACAAGAAAGCAGCAAGTTTAACATTATCACAGGGCTCTGAGAGCTGGGGCTGCAAAAACCTCCCGATACTCTGAGCGTCACAAGAAATAAAAATGATTTCTGAAGCTCATGCAGCACTGTGCGGGCAGTCAACATCAGCAATAAGATACTCTCACTCATCTTCTTTCCCACACTTTCTAGCGGAAAGGAGAAAGAAGATTTCTGTGTGTTGCAGGGATTGTCATTATTAGAAGTGAACCTGGCATTTAAGAAAAAAATGTAGGCAAGCAAATCTACTTCAGGGAACTGGCCAAAGCCCTCCTTGACTGTCAAAGAGGTGACTCAGAGTGTGGTGACTTGTTCAAGGAGTGAAGAAGTCCGTCTTCATTATGTTGTGCCTCGTCTTCAAGCTCTGTTCCCAAAGGGGTGAGAGATGCCAGGTTCAAAACAGGCTGGTCCTTCCATGCTCGCTGGCATCAGTCTGCTCCTCTGGAGCAATACTCCAGAGCAAAACACAGAACAAAAATTCATCCTCAGTTTTCCATACAAAACTTTGGCCCTGGCTTCTGAAGCCAGGCTGCCAACAAACCAGAGAGAAAGACTATCGTACCGCTGTGGCCAGCACGCAGCCACGGCTGTTCCCAGACAGGACCAGCCCTTTGCTCGCCAGGGGCTTTTGCCTCACCCTGCTCTATATCAGAGCATCATGCCCTCACCCCGCTGCCCCCCACAAGCCCGATTTCCAGGCTGCTCCCAAAGCCCTTTGGAGTTTGCAGTGTTTGGTTTTTAGGTTATTTGTTTTTTGGCTTGTCAGAGCAACCCAGATAATGTGGGCTGCAAAGCTGGGCAGCTGAGCCCAGCTCTTTGTACTCTCCTGTTTCCTCATCGCCGATGTCTAGCCCTATATATTTTTCATGGAAGACTGTGTTGATGGTGCAAAGGTGCCTCCTTGCCTTCCCCTAGGTCTGATTGTTTCCTCTGGCTTTGCGTACAAGGGGGTTAATTAGAAGTCGGCATCTCCCTCCTCCCCAGCTAATGTGGAAACCTGATGAGGAGCCAGCAGCAAGCGGGAGGTGAGGAAGGGATTAGGCCTTTCCAGGAGGCAGAGCAGGGGGGGGAGCACATCTCCCTGGCCCCATCCTTTACACCCCAGCAGGGTTGGAACCTCTCCCTGCTGAGTTCCCATGCGGAGTCTCCAGCAGAAGAACGTGCATCCTTGGCTGTCCAAAGTGAGATTATTGCACGTCCCCGAGGCTCCTCCACATGGGGTTGGCTGGTGAGGAGACTTTGTAGTCTCCTGGGGTTGGGATGTGGGGTGGGGGTGAGTGATTTTGCCTCTAGAGCAGCTCCACTAGATCTCAGCCCTTTCTCTGTTCCTGTGTAGATGGGGAGTGTGTGTGTGTGATTGCAGTGTGTGTGTGAGCGAGCGCTGGCTCATGCTATTTCCTCCCTTCCCTTGGGGCTTGACTGGGTCCTTTTTTTCCCTTTTTTTGTTTTTTTCCTGCTGCCGCTCTAATAAAAAAAAATTCAGCCAATTCTCCTGAACCTGAACATAGAAGGAAAGAGCCTGGGCGTGAAAAATGTGAAATCAAATAGGAATTTTATTTTTTTTTTAACCCCCACCAGATGCAGTGACCGGGGAGCGGGGCTGGGAGCACCGTGGCCACCCCCGGGGCAGCGGGTGGGGGTGCAATAGTTATTCATGCTGGAACCAGGAGCAGGAGAGCTGCTCTCCCCATCTGAGAGAGCTCGTTACCGCCTCGAGTTTACTTAAAATACAGCTCTAATTACCTGTTTAAACAATAGCTCTGTCCCTTCCTTGGTCTATGAAGACTGCACACATTTTAATTATCGGGAAGACCTTGGCCATTCACCTTTCTGAGGTATTTAATGCTTCCAGTCAAATGCCTGCCCTGATGTACTCTGTTACCATGCCACCTCTCGAACTCTCACCAGCGGAAAACTGCAGGATATCGCTGGTGAAATGACATTCTCTGGCAGATTTTTTTTTCTGCATAATCACGGTATTTGGGTTAATTTTGCAGTGCTGGGCACATTAGTCTTTGGCTCCTAAACAAGAATACGCAGACCCTCCTCCTGCCTTGCCTTTTCCCCTGTGCACACATGAAAAATAGGTCTCAGTTTGTGTCTTAATGTGGGATAATGTTGTAATCCTATAAATGGGTGCCAAAGCATCCAGGATAGGAGCGCCTATTTTAGAGGCAGTGTAACCAGCAGAGGAAGGGCTCTGCTTTTCCTTTGCCCCGGCATCGATCCAGTCTCCCCAACGTCATGCCCCCTCCCCACAAAACCTCTCATTTTGGGGTATTTCTCTTTTCCTAGCAAGTGGTGGGCTGGAAAACGTTTCCAATGGCAGAGCAGGGCAGCAAGGGATCCTGCTGAGTGGAATGCCTGGAGGCAATCGGAGCATGGCCGTGTCCCTGGACGGGTGAGCCGAGCTTGCCGAGGTCTTGGCTGTGCAGCCATGGGAGCCCGGCCAGCAGGAGAGATGCTGCAGCTAATGAGCATCCTTCCTCGGGGGCCTTTTCCTTGCTGATGCCGAGCGAGCACAAGCTGGGTTCCCTGGCGGCTGCCCGAGCTGCTGGCAGTGGTGCAGGGCAGGGGTAGGGCTATTCCCAGCAGACAACATCATCTTCTGGATCTCTGTCAGGGTGGATGGGAGAGCATCCTTCTGCCACACTAGGCCCAGGCAATGAACGGGTGAAAAGAAGGCTTTGCTTCAGCAGAGCGCCTGAGAAAGGCGGCCAGGATGCTCAGAAGAAGGGAAGACATATATTTGAACCAGAGAGAAGAAGGAGGCCAAACACTGCCCGGCCAGTAAGTCTCAGCCCCTGTGAAACCTTGTCCGTGGGGCTCAGTGCAGCCGGCTGGGAGAAACCCAGAGTAAACTCAGCAAGCTTCCCAGAGGGTCTGGAGCTGTAAATCTCAGCAGCCTGGATTTAAAGAGCTGCCAGAACTTTTCACAAGGTTAGAAAAGTGCTGGGGAGGCGGCAGAGGGAACACCTGGCTGTTTCATCCTCCCTACGCCGCAGTGCTGCCGCTTGGGATTTTTACCTTCCCTTCAGGAGTTGGTGAAGCATAATGGAGCCTTTTGGGACTGGAAGATACTGCTCTGATTTAGGGTAATTGCCTGTGTGTCATGATTCAGCGCATCAGTTGAGCACTCGTCCACCTCTGGACATGATTAACTGGACATGATTAACTGTAAAGACCGCAGGGAATTTTACATGGGACTTATGGATGTGCCTCCCTGCTGTGCTGGACTTGGTTCTCTGTTACCACTACCGACGTCGGTGGGGTTGCCGGAGAGCGAACAGAAGAATTCACCCCTTTTGTATCAGATCCCCCTTTGTTTTATCTGACCGCTGAAATTGCAGAGCTGGAGTATTTCAAAATATTTGCTCAGCTGGCCACGAAACGCGAGGGTTTCTTTGGGGGGAATGGCTCATTTCTTCTCCGGCCAGATCAAGCACCTCCAGCTAATGATGAAGCATCACGGCACACTGAAGCCCTGCTAATGGCAGCGTCCTGAGGAGTGAAGATAAACAGAGCTTGCCGCAGCATGGGGGGACGCCGATCCCTCCCCTCCGCTGATGACAGAGGATGAGCAAAGGAAAAGGGGAGGGGGAAAAAAAAACCCAAACGTGTGCTGCTCTGGATGCCCCAGTTTTCTTGTGCCTTTTCCTCATTTTATTAATACCTAGTAGCCTTACCAAAGCTAAGCAAAGAATGCCTTTCATCCGCTGGTCTGTTTTCTACCTTTGATGGCCAGCCTTTCATTTCACTTTGAGGTATCCCCCCTCAGAAAGCTCCTTGCTGCCTAGCAAGCACATTTGTTCCTCTCTGGCCGGATGCAGATGTGACCAATTTGCTTCCCCGACACAATGCAAGTGGAAGCAGGGGCAGAGAGGGGAGGAAGGTCTGCGAAGCCGAGTCACGCAGCAGAAGGCAGCGAGAAGAGCACCGTGCTATTTATTCCCTTGCTTCCACCGGGGTCTTCAGTGTCCTGGAGATGGTAAATCTTAACTTTCATGCTATAGTGCACTGGGATGCAATTTACTTCAAAGACAGCATAAATCCCTGGCTGCCGCTTATAACACGGGGCCGTTACATAAAAAGGGCTTAGGCGCTTTGGTCCCCGGAACAGGTTTGCCCCTTTTCAACGACCATCTAATCCGTGTGGCCTGTGGTTGGTCTAAAAAAAAAATCTCACATGGGCCAGAAAAACTGGGCTCTCTCTGCCCTTCTGAACCTTCAGACTGCCCAGCTCTGCTACACCGGCCCTGGGACCACTGTCCCCATGTCCCCACCATCACACAGTGGGTTCCCACAGCCCCAGGCTGTATGGAGAAGGAGGGGAGGCTCTGGGAGGGGTTTCTTTTTTCACTTTCAGGAAGAATGCTAGTGCTGGGGGGAAAGAGGGGAGGAAGGAAGCGAATTCCTCCCTCCTGCTACCACGGCTCTCTTGCCAAAGCAGAAACCCAGAAAGCACTTTGGCCAGGAAAAGCCATGAGTGAGCTGGGTGCCCTCATTGCAGAGGTGGGCTGGGGTAGTGCAAATGATACGCAGGATGAAGGGCATGTCCCTCAGTGTCTCTTGAACCCCTTGGTCTCCATGAACTACGCAAAGTCGTGCCACTTTGCACTGACCCCAGGAGCTTTGTGTTGGGGTGGCAAGTGTCACAGGTTTTAAGAAGGGAGTGCTAGAAACCTGTTTAGGCGCGTGGAAAAGGTACATTTTCAGAAGCCATAGAAAATCTGCAGAGCTCAGACCCTAGTGTCAGGAGTGACACAGGCAAGTAGAGCCCCAAATCATTTCCAGCAATGGGGTTTGGCTGCTTATCCACCCCTTGGCCAGGAGAGTGGTTTCTTCATCCCAGTTCCAGACAAACACCTTGCCCAGGAAGACTGTTTGTGTGTGTGCGCACTAGCAAACAAAAATCAAGCTAGAAAGCATCCAGTTTAAGAATTTAATTTCTTGGCTAAACATGGGAACCTAGACATTTCCTGAATATTGCTTTTGGAGTGAAAGAGGAGGAAAGAAATCCCTTCTGCCCTCTGTAGTTCAACCCTATTAATAATGTCTTATTTGCAAAGCTGTTTACGCCTCCCTTCCCTTTTGCTGGGATGCTGGATGTGTGTCTGCCCTCATCAGAGCGCCGCTAATAGCCGGCTCCATCGTGCAGCGATGCTTCATCGTTAGCCAAAGTTGCTTTATCTTCGTAGAGGGAGAAACAAGCCGTTCCTCTCAGAGCCACCCATATTTCATGGCCAACTAAGCAATATTGCAAAACCATTGAGATTCCTCAATTTCCTCGATCGTACAGAGCAGATGCTGATTTGATGCTAGGAAAACTGATTAGCAAACCCCTCCCTGGCTAGTCTGTCACGGCGCTGACAGCCCCAACGCAGCCAGCTTGTCCGGCAATAGAAAGGCTATTACCGAGTGCATCTTTCATGCAGTGAGAAAGAAGGCTTCTAGCTGCTTCTATGCGCTGAAAACACGTTGCCAAAAGCCCGCATAGCAAAGTGCGGGAGTTATAATCCGCTTCTGTGCAATATTACCTTCAAATGTGTTATCACTGGAAGTGTAAAATCCAGGCTCCTCTCCTGCTGGAGCCCCACTGTCAGTAATGGAAGGCTTTCCCCGGCCGGGGGCCTGTCTAACTTGCAGGGCTGGCTGTGAAACCAAGGGCATTAGGGGATGCTGCTGGTGTGCACAGCCGTGCAGGACCCTTTTAAGGCAGCGGTGGAGCCGTTTTTGTGGTGGAGCTGAAATCTAGTGTGTATAATTTCAAGGAAACGTATAGGCTTGCCGAGGCTAAAAATCAAGATCAAAAGTTCAGGGTTAAATTCAGCTGTCGGGTCTAGATAAGCTTATCTCCAAAAAAAAAAAAAAAAAAAATGTGGCTTACGAGAGATCTGCTCGGGGCTGAAATGCTTAACTGGTGACCCTGTAGGACTCGGCGCCGCTCTCCTTCCCACCAGGGCTTACCTCCAGATCTGCATGTCTCCTGCGTTTCAGATGCTAAAGCCATGGCAGGGGGGTGTGGGGGGGGGTGGGATAGCATGTCAGGACAGCTGCGTTCCAACCGCCCCCTTCCCCCCCCCCCCCCGCCCCCAGCCTCCTGCAGATTTACAGGCTTTTGCTCAGCCCCGGTGTCCCAAAGAGAGCAGCCAGCGGCGAGCACTGCCGGTCTGTCATTACACAGAGGCCTGTCCTGGCAAAAAGGGAAAATCAGAGATTTTTTTTTCTAAGCGCCACTTTCTGGAAAAAAAACCAAACCAAACCAAAAAACAAACAAGCAGGCATGCCTGTAATCATCTGCAGGAGCGGAACAGCCCTCTTAATTTATTTTAAAGTGTCCTTCAGGACTGTCTGGTTAATAACCACGCTCCACAGTGCTGCGCTCCCCAAGGGGATAAAGACGCCATCTGGGAAAGTCGTGAGGTTTTTTCCCCTGGATCAGATGCCCTCTGCTTCATTCCATGGGGGACCAGGGAAAGGACGTGTGCACCTGAAGGAAGCAGGATGGTGGGAGAAGGATGGGGTCCTGCCTCCTTTCTGTAGCCACCGCAAAACTGGCAAGTCTGTGTCTGGGATGCTGCAGAGGGCTGCTGGCACACAAGAGACTCCCACAAGCTGCAAAAAACCCCCAACCCCTATGGTGTCTAATTTCAGCCCTTTGCTTAAAAGGGCTGGTTAAAGCCATCACAAATTTGTGGCGTGCAGCATTTGCACCGTGTGCCTCGCACAGCTGTTTGACCCCATCGGAGGTGTTTACACACTGTGTGGACACGACAGATTTCTGGGAAGGGCAAGTGAATGGGGAAAAAGGTCATTTGATCAATCATCTTGCAGCCTGGTGGCACGGTGGCCTTTGTAGGGAAAAAAAAAATCAAATCAATCTCTTCAACCTGTCCTAATTTTTAAAACCTACACAGAAGTTTCCAGGATGCGGCAGAGAGACGTGGCTCTTCGTTAAAGAGAGAGGCACGGACCCAACTGGCATGTTGCCACGAGGAATTGAGAGCGAAGCAACAAAAGAAGCCCAGAAGGCTGCCAGCAGCAGTGGGGTTAGACGTTGGGTTAGATGTGAGGTGCCTGGGTTCCCCCCAGGGATGGTCAGCACCCATTCCCACCCTCCGCTGCCTTCACCCACCAGGGTCCTGCTTCAAAGAGAGGACCAAACTGCCCCTATCTCCCAGGGGAGTCCCCTCTCAGAGGGGACCGTTTCTTGCAGAGCAACCTGGTACGCAGTGAGGCTGGAGGGGGCATCCCACAGCATCCAAGGATGCCACCTCCTCTGCTATGTCCCTTTTGTCTGCCCCTGATGCAAGCAGCTCTGACATGGCACATCGGAGCTCCAAAAGAATCCCACACAGCAGCTTATACTTCACAGTGTATGGTTTCCGTGCAGAGGCACAGACGCAGGCGTGTGTACGTGAGCCTGTGGGGAAGTTACTTTTCAGCCAAAAGGCAAAGCATTTTATAGTGGAGGTGACAAGGGGGTGTATCAAAACGCAGTAAAAAGTGAGTCATTGCTCTTGCTACCTTAAAATGATCCATAAATGTTCAAGAGACTGAAAATTAGATGTTTCTTCTAAAAAAAACCAAAAACAAACACACACACACACAAAAAAAAAACCAAAACGGAACTGTTTTAAGGGTCTGGGAATACCAGTTTAAAATTTTAACATTCCCTACACTCCTTCTTTCCTTTCTTACTTAATGGCAGACTATGAAATTTTGGCAAGGAGTTTGTTTTGAAAAACAAGCGTTTGTAATAATAGGAACATTCTCAAAGCTTTACAAACCCAATGGGCCCTCACTGATAGTTTCACTTAAAGAAATCCAGATGCTGCAGCAGGGAGATCCTGAAAATGTAATGGCCTTCAGCTCCCATGTCCAGCACCAGCCACACGTGAGCTTTTAGCTGAGAAAGTAGAAAGGAGACTCGTGAAAAGAAGTAGTAGTTTTCCAAACCCTGTAGCTTTCCAAATATTGCCATGTGGAAGGCTGGTGGAGACGGTTTCCTGATTTACCCCACAGAAAAGCCCTAGGGAAGAACTTTCTTGAAGACAATTTTACATTGACATTGTTTTCTTTGTGTTTTGAAGGCCAAAAATTATTTTTTATTTGTTTTGTTTTTTTTAAAAGTTTTTTTCCTGGAGGCAAAAAGATGGTTTATTATACAATTGGAGAAGTCTGAGGCATGGGGCCCTGGGAACAAAATGCCACCCTATATCACAAAATTTGAGATAAAACCGTAGGATTTGGGACTTTTGTCTCAAGCCAAATGTACTACGCTGAGTTTCCACATCCTGTTCTCCTGAGTGGGGTCTGGTGCGTGAACGTCTGATGAGGCACTGGAGCAGTAGTAGTCTCTTCCTGCCAAGAATAAACAGAGAGCAGGGACCTTAACTCCAGCTGGACCTGGTTAATCTGCGTTTAGATTATCTCAATTGCACCTAAGATTAAGAAATGCTTTAGGAGGGACTAATCTTACTCTGTGAACAGCATGTCTGGCTGATTTCTTAATCCCATTGCTTGACTCCCAGGACTTGGCTTCCAAAGCAGATGGGCCCCGAGCATCCCTGCCTCCAGCCCCTGCACGCACGGGGCTGTGTCTCTCCGTGGGGTTGTCCTAGAGAGCCCGGATTCAGCCTCAGCTCTTTAGCGCAGCACCACTCTGCTTTTAGTCTTTCTTGCTTCTCTCTTTCCTCTCCTTCTTCCTTGACCAGAAATCAGACAGAAGGCTTCTTACCACATGGCAAGCACAATATAAAATGTTAGGCTGGACAAGGCAGCATTACGTTAATTACTCTGATTTTCTGAGGAGAAGCTACGGCGGAGGATGAAAGGAAAGACAGCTGACGTGAGCACATTTCTTACTTGCTGCTGACTGATGCTTTGAGAAGGTCTCCAGTGATGCTTCTGCAGGACTGTAATGGAGATGGGAGCACCGATCCTCAGACAACCTTCTGGGAAGGTAACTCCATCCCAGCTTCTGTCCCCTGGAGACAAAAATAACTCAAGGGAGAGCTGCAATGGAAATCCCCCACTTGAGGGGAAACCAGAAAAAAACACAAACCCAAACCCAAACCGGATGTTTTCTGCTTGTTTCAGAAGAAATGAAATTCTTTGTACTTTCTGGCAATTTAAAAAAAAAAAAGGCAAGAGGATTTTGCTAGTAACAAGCCATGCAGAAACTCCCCCAGTTTTTGCTTCCAGAATCACCAGAATTTCGAGCAGCTGAATTTGGGAAGCAAAGTATAGGTTTGTAAGTAGAAAACACTCATGTGGCTGGCATCCAACAGCTCTCCTGCTGGGGAGGAAAAGCCTCTAACACAGATTATCCAACAGTTTATGCAGCTCAGCTTCAGTGGGGAAACCTTTAAGACAGCAAACCTCCCAACAGCCCCGGTTATGAAACCGCAGAGCTCATCCCTGTGGCCCCTTTCCCCACAGCATCAATCCATGGGGTCCCCTCCTGCAGGCTCCCCCCCCGGGGCTGTCTCCGTGCCCAGCCTCCCCCTCCCCAGGGCTGAGCAATTCCCAAACTCGGACAGTGCCCAAAAGCACTGCTGAGCCGTAATTGATGCCTGAGGTGACAATTACAGAGGCCCTTGAGAGGAAGGCAAAAAGAAAAACAAAACCCCTGCCCCAAACAAATAAGCAAAGCAGCAGCAACAGCAAATAACCCCCTGCATGATGCAAAGCCTTAAAAGAGACAATAAATAAAGCTAATTAGCCCACAGACTTAACGTCATTTTACGTGGCGCGAGCCTGGCGGAAAGAAGGACAAACCCAAGAGCTGTTGGCCACAAAAGCATCTCTTCTTCCTACTCTAAAAAACTCCCCAAATGAGCAGGAGGAATGGTTGAGGTGATGCCAGGAATAAAGGGTGAGCAGGAGGGCAGGTCCTGCTGGGGAACAGGCTGATGAAAAGGGTGGAGCCCCATTACACAGAGTTGGATTGTTGGGGTTGGAAGGTACCTTTGGAGATCATCTAGCCCTGCCAAAGCAGGACAAGGAAGGACCTTCCCTCCTGCCCAGGAGAGGTTCCCCACTGGTGGGGAGGCTTTGCAAGTACCACGCTCTGAGCACTCATGCTCTGGGTGTGAGGGTAACCCTGGGACCAAAAGATATTTCCAAGGGATGAGGACTTGCTTTGTCAGGTCCTGTGGATGGTTGCAGCCTGTGTCCCTCCCTGGCCTTGCTCAGCGCCCAGCAGGCAGGTCACAGCTGCCAAATGGAGTCGTGGCAGGGAGAGACCTGTGTTGTTCAAGTATTTGAGGCCAAGGTTAGGAAGTGATTAACAGCTTTTCCCAGACCTTGAACTCTTCCCCTAATTTGGATTTGCAGCTCTGAATTCACTGCTGATGCCATTTTCTGTCCCTCCTCTGCCCTGCAACCCTCATGTCCCTTGCAAAAAATGGCCTTGTTGGCACCCCATAGGTACCTTTGCACATCGTACCCTTAACAGGAGCTACCTGAAAGCCACAGAGCTTTGGGACCCAGATACACAATATGCTTCTTTGATAAACATGCCACAGTGTCTCTTAACTCCTGACAACCATTATCCAGCTGCTGAATGAGCCTTATTATAAGCAATTTTTGTAAATCATACTGAAAGCATAAAGTCACAAGGAAAAAAATAAAATTGATCTGGGGTCATGAACTGCAGCAACACCTGGCAGGTTGGTTAAAAAAAAAAAAAAGGAAAGAAATGCTAGGAAAGCTGTTGACACAAGATCCTAGGGTGATACACTACAGACATCAACGTGTGTGTGACACAAAAGCCCAGGGCAGGGCTTACCCAGCCCTCCAGCTGCAGGGGTGACACCCCGAGATCAGCTCCCTGACACCCCATCCTGAGCCTTTCCCTTCCGGCAGCCTCCCAGCAGCTGAGCTCAGAACGGGCCAAAACCCAAGAGGTTTTTGAGGTGTAGCAGGAACTGGAGGGGTTTTCCCAACCAAGAAAAAAAAAAGAATTTCCAGTGCAAGGGAGGCTGGGGCTTCTGTATCAGCAGCAGCGTGGTATTAGTTGGCAGCTCTGCCCCTTTCTCCACTGATGCTTGGCAAGCCGCCGCAACCTCGCTATTGGAAGGGAGAGGATAAATGATGGACCTCCCTGGGCTGTGCTGGTGTGGGCTGTATCACTGGATTAGAGTCCTGCCTGGGCCAGTGTGGTGGTTTGGGCCGTGCATTTTGGGCCATGGCTAATTAAAAGCCCTCCCGGCAGCAGCCCTAATGAGTCAGGTAGGGCTCGCTGCTTTTGCTGCAGGCAGCAGGATGGGGAGGCAGGCGGAGAGAACCCTGCCTGGGGTTTATGTGGTCTCCTCCAGCTTTGCTGGAGCCCCTCCTGGGCTCTGTTGATAACACCCAGGAATTAGCAGCTTTGCTCCAAAGGGAAATCCTGATAGGAAAGGGTGGGAGGGAGGCACAGGGCGGCGGGGTGGCTCCTGGGTAGCAGCGTGGTCTGCAGGTACCAGCCCCCCTCATCCACCTATGATGGGGATCGTGGGAGGAGAGGGCGGCCTGGGGGAAACAGGGAGCAGCAGCAGGAGCCTGGGGTTGTCAGGCGGCATCAAAACCAGCTCCTTGGGTAAAAAAAACCCCAAAGAGGCAGGGAGGAAGGAGTCCAGGGGGGCCATGCAGGTGTGACAAATTAAGATTAGCACTGCTGCATCGTGGGGATGCTCCGCATGGGCTTTGCAGACACCCGGGGGGGTTTATGTCGCTGCCTTCCCCACTCGTGGCACCTTCCTGACACGTCGGAGCAGGGCAGCCAGTGCCCTCGCCGCGACTTGTGGCCGCCAGTGTCGCCCCACTGCCCCCCCCAAAACATCCCTCGCCGGCCCCCACCAGCCCTTCCAGCTACACCCACTCATTAGCGCTTCCCGACTGACTGGCAGCCTGGTCTTTTTTGCCTGAAATCCTGCAATTACTCAGCGCTGGCTCGGACCCGGCTGCCGCACGGCAGCGGGAACAAAGGCGAGTGGGAACAGGCAGCCCAGCTGCCGCTGGCCCCGCAGCCATCCCCGGGCAGGCAGCTGGGCAACCGAGGCAGCAGGGGGGAACAGGTACGGTTCACGTTTCAGGCTGACATTAAAGCAGGGAGGGAAGGAACCGGATCGCCTCACCGTGAGCTGTGAAAATAAGAGGAGGTTTTGTTTTATTGAAAGGCGAGGCCATTTTGGCCAGCGGGAAAGTAGCTATCAAAATGGGAGACAGAGAACAGTTCTGCCTGAAAAAAACCGCCGGGGCCAAATTGGCTTTGAGACTTGCGTAGTCCTGAGCCAATTAAAATGTCATAATAATGCAACCTCAAAAAAACCACAAAAACAAAAATCCAAAAACCCAGTGGAGTTTGCTAGTTATGAAAGATACACAGAAACAGAAACCGTTTCCCAGCTAGAAGTGTTTATCCAAGTAACTCTCAGTGAGGAGATCAGTCCGTGAAAAGGGAGAGGGAAAAACCTCCAAAGCAGCAGTAGACTAAGTGCAAGCCTGTACTCTGCTCCACGTCTACAGCATCTGTGCTGGTGTCCCTGGAGCTCTCTGAGGGTTCAGAGGGGCCTTTGCAGGTCTGGGAAGGTCCTGCCTTGTGCTGCAGGACTGGGACTTTGGGGTGGCTTCATTGCAAATGACCGTTTTAGCCTCCTTGTTGAATTTCCCAGCCTTGATGAGTCTTTGGGAGACATGTGTCCCCCAGGTATATCAACAGTAATGGAAAGTGCCACTGTCACTATAGGCACTAACTCATCATCTTGACGACCCATCGATCCTTGGAAGAGTCGAGTGGAGGGTAAAATAAATGTGGTTTGCTGGGACAGGAGGGGAGGAGGAGAATACTGAAGACATTTTGCTTCACTGGCCACTGAAATCAATGGAAAATCAGCCACCGACTTCAGTGGACACTGAGCCCACGCTCACCAAAAAGCAGAAAGGAGCTGCTGGAAGGCAGCTCCCAAAAAGTGGCATCCACCTGTGAAGGGAATCCCACCTGCATCTCTCTGGAGTTGCCTCTGCTCAGGCCCAGAGGTACCACCTTGCTGTGATGAGCATCTTGTACCTGTCTGGTGCAAGAAGGTGACTCCTACCCTGCTCTCCAAACTGTAGGTGGCCTTCAGGGCTGGCAGGGAAGATTGAGTACATACCCTTCCCCCCAGGCTGCTGGTGCCACGCAGTGGGCACTTAGGAGCAGGAGTTCTCCAGGAGGGATCTGGTGCCTGCTAATGCCATGGGCTTGCAGCAAGCCTGTGAGGCCAGCCCGTCACCTGGGGGCCGGCTAGCTGCCACAGCCAAGTGCTTCGCTGGAGCTCATTAGCCCTGCTGTGAGGGAAGTTAATTAGCTCGGGGAAAACGCCGTGCTAATTTGCCTAACCGGCTTTTGGGACCAAGGTTAACCCCGCCAAGCAGGCTTGGATGCATTCCTTCTGGCTGGGGCTCTGCCTCCTGCATCCGCACGTGGCGGGGGATGCCCACGGGCTCCACAGCTGCTTTGAGTGAGTTAGCTCTGCTCTTTTGAGGCTGTGTGATCTCAGGTCTCCTGGCAGGAAGGACTGCTATCCTGAGGCAGCACTGGGACCACTGTGATGCCAGCTGGTCCCTCTCGGCAGGCGGATAGTGACAGAGTGGGGCGAGCACAGGGCGCAGTTCTGTGCCAAGCAGGAGTGCCATGGCATGCCTTCCCCTGGCCACCACATGGCTCGGGGCAAGATTTACAATGCCTGTGGCCATCCCTGCCCTCCCCTCTCCCCATTCCAGCTGCCCCCTGCTTCCATGTTCCGTGCTGACCACCCCACAGGCCAGGGCTTTGAAAGGACTCCTCTCCTCTCCTCTCCTCTCCTCTCCTCCCCCCC